>JADBJO010003366.1:97500-117500 GCA_016801955.1 Conus betulinus | reverse complement strand
ATTAACAAACCTCACCAAACTTTTCTGTGATTTTGGCAGCCACAACTAAAACGCACAGTCCGGTTCTATTGATAAACAGACCAGCTCATTTACAAGTTATTGGAACCAGACGTAGATTTCAGTCTGGTGACAGCACGTCTTATCTTTCTGGTTAACGAAGGCGGCATCTTTGGACCACATATTCTGCAGTCTGGTCTTCCTGTCCATCTGGACATTTGATAGGGGCTCCAGTCTCAGGACCTTGTGCACATGATGGTACAGTCTACCGTGGTCGATGCAGAACCCTCCTTTACTGTCATATCAGAGGTTCTCACCGGCTGCTGGAAGGCATGTAACCCGTGCTACCGTCTGCATGTGATGAATAGACACACGAGGAAAGCTGACCTGGACGGGAATCGCTCCGCCATGTACCATCCTCCCAGGACACTCCTCGGAAGGGAAAATTATTATGATCATGTCAGACCGGTTGTAGTCCGAGTTAACAATGACTTCACAGTTAGTCGACTCCGCCATGGGGGACGCCGGCTTAAACGTAAAACCCCTCACGTAGTTTGGGAAATAAAACGTGAAAGAAGAAGATAATCACGTACATCTGGTGAGATGTTTGTTCGGGTTTTGTTTGTTTTTTTGCCCCCCCCCCCCCCCCGCTCAGTTTTATAATACATAGAAGGCTGTGTCAGGAAAGCTGCCCCATTTCCAACAAGACCATGATAAACGCGCCTAAACGTGACACCATTGAACTCACACAGCGCAATCATATACATGCTCCAGCATCAAAATAACTTGACACCGCATTAAAGAATTCAACTCCAGGCTTCCAAAGTTTGTTAATGATATTGACAAGAGAGCACATTCGCTGTTCAGGGTGACTGGAATACCAAAGTCGGCAGTGATGCCCATAAAGACCCTGCTGAATGCCAGTGGCTGCTGCTGTAATGAGACTCCAAATAATAGTGGATCATGCATGTTCGGATTTGTCAATGATTGTGCATTGGTTCTAGCCAACACTCGTAGTGGCGGAACGTCATTCAAAAGATGATCATAACACCCATAAATGTTCAGTATTACAGCAGGATTAATGTGCTCTTATGAAGGACATCACTGCGTCTAAAACAGAGATGTTATCTGGACTGACATTGGTAGTGACAGTGACCTGCTCATGGTCAACTTTATTGAAGGGTCAAAGAACACCAAGAATGAGAACAAAAATGTTACATCCGCCATTGATTAACTGAAAGAAACGGACATCGATGAACAGTTCTGATAAGTCATATGCCAAACACTAGAACTGGAAGACGACATTGAAGTCCTAACAATTTCAACCAAGTGATGAACGAGGCAGCGACGGAGGTTTTACGAATACTCCAGTGGATCTCAGAGCTTAAAGCTGCTAAAGAAAACCAAGAGGGACAAATGTAGCACTTTGATCAAAAATTCAGACAAGTTATTAAACGTGCAAAGAACATCTGGATCGAAAAGCAGTGTAGGGTGACTTGCAAAAATTTTACACACCAGAAACCACAAAATGCAGAGACGCCAAAGCCCTGGCCAAACTGTTCAGACCGAAAAAAGACTTTACTAAACAGCAGCAAAGTAGAGTCAGTACAAAGACGGTAACAGCCTCACACAGGAAGGTGTGTGCATGCGTTTCTCTCTCTCTCTCTCTCTCTCTCTCTCTCTCTCTCTCTCTGTCTCTCTCTCTCTCTCTCTCTGTGTGTGTGTGTGTGTGTGTGTGTGTGTGTGTGTGTGTGTGTGTGTGTGTGTGTGTATGTGTGTGTGTGTGTGTGTGTGTGTGTGTGTGTGTGTGTGTGTGTGTGTTGGTAAATCAAGCTGAATCCAGAGTTGCATCAGAGAAAGATCATTATCAGCCTTAATCAGGGCAATGGCTATCACAGCTTTTTACAACCAAAAGTTACATTGACCTTATTAGTTCCAAGGGTAACTGCCTGTCAAGTGTTGTCTGTCTAAAAGCCAGACCCTCCCAACATTTGTCCATCAGTAAGACAGACTCGCCAAGCTAAGACACCCCCATATCACGAAGACAGCATTGATACAAAATTTCATCCAGACTATTCTCAGACTTCATCCAACCAGAAACAGGATCGCCTAAAGCTTGTTCGTCTTAAAGGCAGCGTTACCAGAGTCATATTACATCCACATTCACCACACCACCCACAAGCAAAAACCAAAACAAAAAAACGCACCCTTTGTATCAGAATAAACAATACCAAAGTCTTCATGGAAAACGGCACAGTAGTGTGAGTACAGTGACATGATAATCATGTTGAGGTCAGTGGATCAAGGGTCCTAGGTGAAATGGTAGAGCTTACCAGGCAGAACTGTAGGGAAGGATGTCTGTTAGGATTTTTCATTTCGCCCAGCTGGATTTCTGCTGCCTAGTCTTTCAGTAACACTGGATTCCATATCATTTGTGGCTCATGAATTGTTTGAGTGCATAAGTCACAAGCCTTTGACCATTGTAGGCTGAGAGTGGTCCCCCGTAGGATGATGTTTGGCTACAGGTTTATCTCCCTTGAGATTTTATGTCGGCAATGGTTCTTTAAACCTAATTTTGAGGGTGCGCTCAGTCTCACCAATGAACAGTTTGGAAGACACAGAACATTAGAAGTTGTAAAGAGACTGAAATGTGACGATTGACGTAGTCTACGACTTCCAACTGTGACGGGCATCCTTTCTCTTAAACAGCAGAGACAATAAAGACGCAGATCCAACAGTCCAGTTTGTTGCATGGTTTTTGGTACCTGGAGTGGTGCTACCTCTTAGCTGCCATAGCCTGGAACGCACAAGCATACTGGAATGTTCTTGTCACGTTTAGAGGCAACCAGAGTGTGCTGACTGACGATCATACCTGTGTCGCACGGGTTTAGAGGATGTTCCAGTTTGAAGGGATGATTTTCCTCACAGGGAGCATAGAAAAGCAAAAGAAGAGAGGTTCCAGAGATTGTTATGTGGACAACACCAAAATCTTCTGGAGTACTCGGTTGTAAGGCATAGCATGTACATAATCTTTTGGGGCAATGTTTTTCTTCGCTCATGTGGAATGTTGCTATAGATTTCTTTTAAAAGAAAAACCAGTCGCACTGTGTGCACATGCAACCTCATGAAAAACGTTCATGGACACACACTTCGATTGCTCTTACTATGGCAACGTGCAGACGTGTGCATGGACTCCAGGGGGTTAAGACCTGTTCCCTCATTGTGTGGCCACGCTCAGTTCGACCACTGGTCATGAAGGAAGTTGGTAAATAAAAAGTCAGAGATCCTGATTTTTCGCATGTGCTGTATGGTTTGCCTTTGTCTTAAATAATCACCTGAATTTATCGAACTTTACCAATGATTTAAAGATTGAAAATAATGATGTTGCGGACTTCATCTCTCTCTCTCTCTCTCTCTCTCTCTCTCTCTCTCTCTCTCTCTCTCACACACACACACACACACACACACACACACACACACACACACACACACACACAGAGTTAGCACTATTTCAGTCAGTCGGGGTTGCTTATTTTGCAGACCTGTTGCACGTTACAGCAGAGACAAGCCTTCCCTCCTGATGCCGCTGAAAGGGGAGTGGGGCAGCTCTTGCCGTAGCTGCTGGCGAGGATATTTTGGCTGCGGTCCCTGGGCATCAAGCATGTTGTCGTCATCACTGCTGACGGCTGGGGGCGTGGTTCGTGGCTGACCTTTTGCTTTCATGGAAGTGTGTGTGTGTGTGTGTGTGTGTGTGTGTGTGTGTGTGTGTGTGTGTGCGCGCGCGCGCGCGCGCGCGTGTGTGTGTGTGTGTGTGACAATATGTACATTATATTTAGGCTGAAATACCTCTGGCTGTGACAAGATCGTTTGCAAGGTAGCTTGACCACCTGAACAGTCACACACCCTGATATCTGGGATCCTAATTACTCCTGGATGATAGTCGGGCACATTTGCTTGAGATAGTGCGTTGCTGTCAAACACCGCATTTGCAACACGCAGTTACACATAAGGCATATTCACTCCATACGCACGCATCTTCTCAATTCATCCAAAGGAGAGATTGGGGAAACAAGATTTCACTTTTTTGTGCTCCCTTTGCCAAATTTTGTCAACAAAACAAAATAAAAATATTTCACGATTTCAATGTCAGGATATCTTGAAAGTTCTTGAAAGCTTTTCGTATCTGGGACACGTGAGATGTTGTGAAATTGTCCTTGATTTTCACATCTTAAAATCTGTCACCTTGAGCTGACAGAGCAAGCAGTACAACACCACCGACACCTCCATTCTGTGCCACACTCACTGAAGATGCATGTCGTCACAGAGTGACTCAAGACGTTGTCCTTAATTTCACATCTTCGAATGTTTCACCTTCAACCGACAAGGTAGGCAGTAAAACATAATGAACACCACCATCCTGTTCAACACTCACATGAAGATGCAGATGAATCATGTGACACACATGACATTCGATCATTTGACATACACACATCAGACATACGCTCTGTTAAATCCGTGCGCGCGCATCTACTCCATTTATCCAAAGTGGAGACTGGGGATACAAGATTAAGTTTTGCTGCCTTTATCAAATTTTGTCAACAAAACAAAACAAAATGTTTCACAATTTCACAAATTCACAAAAGTAGCTACATGATACCATAGAAGCAGCTTAATTTCCTTCTTCTAAAAATAGCATATAGATAATACATTTCAAGTTTCTTCTTTTTTTCCAATCACTGAACGCTTGATGCTTAAATATTCATTAAAAAAATTCCACCCCCACGGAGTAAGTGTCCAGGAGTAAGAAACATGAACCCCAGGGTTGGACGCTGAGGTTTTCTAAATAGACACCCCAAAGTCCTAACGTTAGCTAGAGTATATGTAATTTTTTTAAGACATTATACACATAACATAAAACAAAAAGATACTTACGAGTTTGTTGTAAGATTTAAAAAACACATCCTACCCACAGTTGGGGGTACAAAGTGAAATCTCTACAAAAGCATTAATCTAAGAGAACAAAATTCTTGTAAACCATATGCGCGTTTTCACAAGATGCTTCTCATTACACGAATTTTTTTTTGATTGATCACATTCATTGTTTAAATTCATTCATCAATATTTGTTCTTTTCTCTTCATGTATTCATTATTCCTTAACTGGCAACTTACCCCAAAGGACTCATGTTATAACCAAGGAATCCCTAGCAGACTTCTGTCTGCGCTGCATCAAAATCGACCACTCCCTGGCCTCAAGAAAAACTAGGTTTTCCTTTTACAACCTCCCTGAGATTGATTTTCAGTTTCAGTTTCATCATTACTGCGTGCGGACCAGTCCATATACGCTACACCACATCCGCAAAGTTTTGAGACAACACTGCGCATGATTTAAAGCTGATGGATAAACGGATGTTTGTAAATATGATGACAATAATGGCAATAATTATGGTCGCAAACTTATTGAATTATGTACAGAATATGATCTGTTAATTGTAAATGGAAGAACTGAAAGGGATAGTGAGGGAGAAATTACGTGCATAGCATACCAAGGTAAAAGTGTAGCAGATTATCTTTATTTGTTCACAATTACCATCTGATACTGTTGTTGACATTACGTGGCAAACAGGTATGAATCTGATAATTTTCCTGCTCTTGCTTCTTGGCTTATCTTGGTAACATGAGACTAAGGATAATTCTGAACAAATTGAACTGGAAGAGGTGTTTCGATTTGTTTGGAAGGAAGAAGATGCAGAGTCATTCGCTGATTATGTTTTCAGTGACAAAAAAAAGAGAATTTCAAAACTTTATGAGAACGCTTGGATGTGACGTTTAGGTGGGTTCTGCCTGTCTTGTTACGTTCCCTCAGAATGCTGCAGGTGACATAAGGTCCAAGCAGACAATGCCAGAATCTCGTGAACAGCCTCCCTGGTGGGACAGGGAGTTTAAACATGCGAAAGAAAAGAAATACCAATATCTTGGTGTTTTCAGCCAATCCAATTCAAGGGAGAATTTAATCGATTACCTAAATCAGAAACATTAATTTAAAACATTGCGTGGCAGTGAAAAGACAATACAAAATAAATGCGTTTTAAACGGTTTGAATGCTGTGTGTTCTGATACCAACTCCAGAGCGTTTCGGCAAAAAGTTAAATGATTGCCATTAACTTAACCGAACTGTGAGAAACTCATCTCACCTCGTGCGTTGTATGATTACTTTAAGAATTTGTTTAATGTAGAGCAGTCAGCAGATCACTTGGATTTCAGCTGGGAGGTTGAAGATGACCTAAATGACCATGTAGGTGGAAACTGCAGTGATTGTTTAAATACCCAAGTAAGTGGAGACATTGCAGAATTTGAAACTCGTAGTACTGTTCGTGCATTAAAAAATGGATAACAAATCTGGACCAGAAGGTCTGTCCTCTGATTTTTTCATTCAAGCGTAGGGTGCTCTTGATAGACTTCTGTATCTGCTGTTCAAAAGAATTTTTGAAAGTGTGGAACACTCTCAAACATTGACGAAACCTGTCATATTCCCCACATACAAAAACAAAAAGGCAGTTAAGGAAAAAAACAATGACAGGAGTTTCATGGTTGAACATAATCAGTAATTCATACAGTGCGGTAGTTAATACATGACTAAGGGATTTTTGTGATGAAAATAATACTATTTCTGAAGCCCAAGCACGTCTTGGGCTACAGTACCACTGTCTGAATTTCTTCGCTTCAATCACTTGTTCAGAATTACTCAGAAAACATGATGGTCGCTTTGACACACCTTTTGTACATTTCTCTAAGCATTCGATAGTATAGACAGATTAAACAAACAAACAAGCAAAAAACCCTGCTATACCTCATATTACAAAAAAACGGGCATTCATAGTAAAATGTCCAAAACACTGAAGGCTATATGTAAACATGTGAAACCCGCTGTCAATGCGGGGACCAGAATAACTGAGTATTTTCACTCTGTGTCACGTGCAAGGCAGGGGTGTGTTTTAAATTCATTGTTCTTCTCTATATTTTTGTTTGAGTTGCAAGCTGACTTATTCGTTTGTGGTGTGAGAGGTATCAACATTTGTTGAGGTCCACCTGGTATTTCTATACTGATGTACGCAGATGATATTCCATTAGATTTTTTTGGCTCTGTGGCAGACTTGCAGAAGAAGATAGAGCGTCAGGAAATACACTGTCGTAAATGGGGTTTGACTGTGCATATTGATAAAACCAAAGCGGTTGTGTTTTGAAATAATGGTTTCATTAAATCAGTTAGAAACAGTGGTATGACGGTAAAAAGATGCAGCCGAACATTGTCGTGTTTTGTGTGTGTTTAAGTTGCAATCGGTTACATCTGAATAGTATATGTCACTCGACTCAACAGATTATTGCTCTATTTTGTAATAAGTGTGACAGATATATTTTTCGTCATTTCATGTTAATCTGTCCAAACTATTTCACACTTCGCAGAAAATTTCTCTACCCTTGTACTATTATCGTTTCCCCTTAGAATCTAAGATACGATTATTAGGCAGAAATACGTCAAATGAATTGCTATTTTAAAGTTGCAGGATCTATCTATCTATCTATGTATCTATCTGTGTATCTATCTATGTATCTATGTATCTATCTATCTATCCATACATACATACATACCTACCTACCTACCTACATACATACATATCTGAATCTTTGAAACTAAAGCTAAGGAAATGAAACCTCTGTCTATAACTGATTCGTAAGGTAAATGTTTACTAGTGATGCATGTGACTTTTGTCGTGTATTTCTTCTTTATTTGTCATTTTACTCTTTGAAAACTGACATACACCATATTAATCCTTGTGCAGTCAGTTTCTCCTATTCATATGGGCCACACGGCCTGCAAAAACTAAATACATATATCATTACTGGTGTTATTTATTATTATATTATTATTATTATTATTATTATATGTAGTAGTAGTAGTAGTAGTAGTAGTTTTTTGAAATTCTAGTTGTTGTCATTGTTATTATCATTATTATCATCACTGTCATTTTTATTGCTATCATTATCACTATCATCATTATTGTTATTGTTGTTGTTATCAATATTATTGTTATCATTAACCTGGTCGAATTAGGAAATAAGATGACTCCGCATGTCCACTCTGTCACGGCAAACAAACAGTGCAACATGTCCTGAGTTGATGCAAAGCAGCACTAACCAGGGAAGGTACACGTGGAGCCACAACCAAGGGCTCAAGGAGATCGCACATGCGGTTGTACTACTGGAGGAAGATCTACGCCACCACTAGCTCCAGCAATAAGTTTCACACAGCAGGAGGCCACAAATCATGGTCTGGAACAACTGTGATATCAAAAGCATGGAAGCAGAGTTTACTGGATTGAGCAGATGACTGGGAATGCACAGCAGACCTTCCAGAATGGGAGAACCATCCGGTGATCATCAGGTAGAGTGACATGAAACCGGATATTGTTCCCCACTCAGGTTCATCAAAACCAATGATTCTGATCGAACTCACTGTGCCATTCAAAAGCAGAACGGAGCAAGCGTTCCTCTATAAGGCTGAGAAGTATGCCAGTCTAGCGAGCAGTTTGAGAGAATCTAGCTTCCAGGCGCGTAACCTCGCCATAGAAGTTGAAGCAAGGGTTTTTTTTAACATTTCATAATCAAAGGCAAGATGTATTGTTTAGATGAGGAAGACAAGCTTAAACCCGTCATTTAGGCAAATGGCCAGCCCAGTCATGTGTATGCAACTCTCTTCAAATCATCTGCAGTTACTGTCAGTTGATGTGTAAGTGTACGAGGGGAACATATCAGAGTATAAGACCTGAAGCGCTTGAATCCTAGAGAAAAAAAAATCAAATCCAGGCGAAGCGTTGGCCTGTGACACAGTTGTTTCGATGGCAGGTGCGTGTAGCCGTGTTCACACATGCAGTATTAAGCTCCGTAAAACACGTAAAGGTAGCACAGGCAGATGAAGTTACCTCAGAATAAATGCGACAACACTGGTATTACTGATAATGAGAATGACGTCCACTTCACCAATCGTTTTTCAAGACCCTGTTTGTCTGGCAATTTGTTTGATAATTTCATGGATAGTGTCTCTTCACTTATTTGTTCGTATGTTCAGAAATTACGGGAAACAAACGGGGTCATTTTCATAAGAAGGATGTATGTGAGAATGTTCAGGATCGTGTGAGAGAAAGTCAATACAATGTAAACAGCCCGGAATTGAAATGACAATATATATATATATATATATATATATATATATATATATATATATATATGTGTGTGTGTGTGTGTGTGTGTGTGTGTGTGTGTGTGTGTGTGTGTGATCGTATCTGCATTGGAATGTAAGCAGTATACTTTCAAAGGTTGATGACGAAAATGTTGAATCTCATGTACACTCATTTGATCTTGTATGTTTTATGGAAACATTTGCGGAAAGCTTCAATTCAACTATTTTCAGAAATTACATTGATTGTAAAGCCTGCCGCTTACTTCACGAGTGAAGGAAGGCGCTCGGGTAGCGTTACATGTTCGGTTAAAAGGAACTTTTGCCTCATGTTAAAGAAGTGCACATTGATCACACACACACTGACTGATTGACTGAAACCAATTTATTGTCAGATTAACTCAAGGTTGTACTGACATTTAAGAAAACATTATCACCAGAATACCAACGTTTTTCATTCATTCACACACACACACACACACACACACACACACACACACACACACACACACACACACACACACACACACACACACACACACACACACGCACGCACGCACGCACGCACGCACGCACGCACACGCACACACACACACACGCACGCACGCACGCACACGCACACACACACACACACACACGGAACATTCACCAAATTATTCTTTCTGTGATGTTAATAATGACATTGATAAAATTTTCTATGTTTGAGGTGTTTTTTATGGTATCAGGTGATTTCAATAGCAGAACATCAGTATATCACAAGATGTAAATGCACATGATATTACCCGTACTTTCGAAGAACATGTGAATGAATGAAAATGAACAGATATAACACGCTGTTATTCAATCTGTACACATCATTATTCCTTCGTATCCTGAATGGTGTATGCAATGGTGACCGTCAAGGTCCTTTAACATACATATTAGCAAGCGGTAACAGTGTGAATGATTACTTTAAAACATCCTCCGACTTGTGTTTGTTGTAGTATGTCTGTTTTGTACCCTTCATGTGAGTGATCGGATTGAGTCTGATCTTTTTCCCTTTGCGTTCAGAATCGAACACGTTGAAAACAATGAACGTAAGGAACATATAAACAAACAAGCAGAGTTCAATGTAAAAAAAAATCAAATTGCAAAATAAACATGCTCTGTTGTCCCAATGTGCAAATGAATTGTACTGATACGTTATCATTGATGCAAAGTGCTACTGCCCTCATTGACGAAAACGTTAATGACGTTCTTGGTATTCTAAATGCGTGTGTTATAAAACAAGAAGAATGCATGAAAAGACGTGTTAAAATTGATAGAAGAAATACAGGGGTGACTGGTTCGATCAAGAATGCATAATTGAAAATTAAAGGTGATAAGACTTTTACAGATGTTTTGGGAAACATTACGTAAAGAAGACAGAAGAATGTATTTCAGGCTCGAAGAAATGCAAAAAATAATTAAAGAAAAGAAAACAATTACATTTCATTGCAAAATCTTATCAATTTGGTAAATTACCAGCAAGAATTTGGAAGCACATGCGTAAAACATCACCGAAACGTTCAAACACACCCAGTGACACTTTTATTGATGATTGGTATATTCACTTTATGAAACTCCTTGAAAATTATAACATAGAAGAAAACTTGACTGAACTCGCTAGTGACAATAGTCTTTAAAAAAAAATAATTCTGAGACGCTTTAGTTTAATGGTCCAGTCTCAAAAGAGGAGTTTTAGTTTCAATGAAAAGACTTATAAATGGAAAGTCTGCTGGTCCAGATAGAGCAATCAGATAATTATTGAAATATGGCGGTGATATTACTGTTGACTGTCTTTTTTTTTTTTTTTATAATGTGCTTTGTGATAAAGGGATATTCTCAGAAAGATAGGGCGCATCTTACGATCCTGGTAACTATTGAGGTATATCGTTGTGTGACATCAGAAGTACGCTTTATAGTTCAATGATCAATTGCAGGCTAAGGAGTGCCTTCAGCTGAATGATGCTACTGGTGAATATCACGCAGGTTTTAAGTCAGATTATTAGTCTGGCATACGGGAACACAGTCTGCAAGTAGGGGTAAACGCAGGCGAAGAACAAAGTCGACGCGACGACATCGCGTCTGTCAGTTAGGGGTAGTGCCTTGCAAGTGACGACGGAACGATTCAGTGACGTCTCTGTCCTCAACAACGAAGTGACCATTTCCTACCCCCCAAAAAAGCAACACAACAACAACAACAACAAACAAACAAAAAACAAAAAAAACCCCCACAAAAAAAAAAAACGAAACAAAAAACACCTGTGACTCAGTCCGATCACACTGAAGTAGCACTCTGCTACTTTTGAGGCACCAGCCTCCACTTCCAAGAGCTGTGGCTCTGTTACTGCACAGCAACAAGGGTCTCACAATGCGCAAGATCGACGACACGAAGAGTCTCACAACAACACAGGTGGTGGATCTGACTAGGCAGGACCAGAGAAGGGCTTAGCTGGTGAGCAGGATTTACGGTCTCGAACCTGAAGCGACGACTGAACTCTTAGCTTTTTTTCGGTAAACTTGCTTCGGTACTCGGAGTTGTTGTAAAAACTGTGAACGGACAAAAAACGGTCTGTCACAGAATTGGAGGAAAAAGAAGCACACACTTTTCGCTCGCAGAGTAAAAAAAAAAGCCGACCAGTCCAGAGACACATCTGACCTTGCTGAATGATCGGTACGGCCGAACGTGTAAGCAAAGAAGTGAGAGAGGAAATGGCAGAAATTGTTAACGGTCGGCTCACGAACAAACTTAGCCCAATCTGCAGAAGAAAAAATTTGAACCCTACAACAGACCGGCAAAATTGTCAGAAATTGATCGTCCCGACGGTAAATCACGAAATATGGTCGAAATTACCGTCTGAGGCCATCAAATGCGACCTGAAAATGCAACATATTCAAAGAGCGGTCATAAGGCGGCAACTACGAGTGTGCGTGCCCGGGAACAGATTGCTTGATAGCGGCTTGCCCAGTTCAGAGGCCAATTTTGAAGCCGTTAAGCATTGCACCAATGCGGTGGCTATTTTGGGTCAGATTTCGCGCGAGATTTCGTTGCGCAGACGCAGACGCAGTGGCATCAGACCACATGAATCGGTCCGATCACAGACCAGTTTTTGGGGACAGTTTGTCCGTGACACTGAAATACGTGCGTAAGACCAACCGTATCAGCTCCAGTGTAGGCCATGGATGCAGGTACTGTGGAAACGCCCACTACTATCATGGACAAGCAGGTGGTTCTGACTACTCTGAGCCAGTCGCGCACATGGTCATTTTTTAGGCCAAAGGCACAGAGCAAACAAAATGCAAAACAAAAGAGCAAAAAACTAAATGGTTCCAGCAGAAACAGGGACATGAGAATCCCGGCTCCCCTTAGAAGAGGTGAGCTTGGTTCCATCTTTAAAACCTCAGAAACATGAATTTACTACTGGGAGATTAAGGCAGTTTGAAGATGGATGGTCTAAAATCACTTTAGATCCAGAGATTTTGAGCATGTTAGCAGGGGTGAAGGTTGAATTTGACTGTCTTTTAGACCAGTTATCCAGGTTATCCTCCACAAAAACAAATGTTACAAATCAGAAAGAGTGCAAGGTAATTGATGCACAAGTTCAAAAGTTTGATAGCCAGGTCTTACTTGGGAAAAGAAAGGTGGCTCTTATCGCATGATTTTAAATCTAAAAAGACTCAATTTTGAAGTCAGGTATCAACATTTCAAAATGGATACTCTGAATAAAGCCCTGACTTTGATAACTCAAGGATGCTGCATGGCCTCGACTGATCTGAAGGATGCCTATTATAGTGTAGCAATCCATGAACAGCACAGGGAACTACTCAGATTTTAATGGCGAGATTAAGTCTATGTATTCAATGCTTACCCAGTGGCCTATCATTGGCTCCCCGTTTATTCACAAAGCTGTTGAAACCTGTCTATGCCTCCCTTAGAATGAAAGGTCATGTATCTACACGATTTTTGGATGGTTTTCTTCTGATTGGGCTCACAGAGGGCAACTGGATGAGGAATGTTACAGACACTACTGATTTGTTTCAAAAGTTAGGATTTATCATTCAACCAACAAGTCAGTTATTCAGCCCACAACAAGATTCATTCAGTACTTGGAGTCATCATGGATTCTGTCTCCATGAAAGTCACTCTTAGCGCTGAAAGGGCTGTCAGCATACTAACTGTCAAAGCTTCTTGATGAGCAAAGTCACACAATCTGTGAGGTTGCCCAAATTATAGGAAAAATCGTTGCTGACTTTGCCACTGTCAAGTATGGAACTGTCTATTACAGACAGCTTGAGAAAGACAAAAAAAAAAAAAAAAAGCTTTAAGAGGAGCAGAGGTGACTTTGACCAACTAATGCAGTTGTCTGAAGACAGTAAGGAGGAGCTTAAATGGTGGATTGTCAATAAGTCTGTTACAGAGAATGACATTTGCAGTACTGAGCCAGATACAGCTGTCACTACCGATGCTAGTGACACAAGTTGGTGGTGTGAGTGTGAAGATACAGCTTCAGGTGGACATTGGTTGCCGCATGAAAGGGTCTTTCACATTTATTGTTTGGAATTGAAAGCTGAAGCGATTGACGCTTTTTCCATCTTTTTGGAGCATTTACAGTGGTATGCATGTCCACCTTTCAGCATCATAGGATGGGTATTGCACAAGATCTGGAGAGGCCACGCAGAGGGGATAATCGTGGTACTCAAATGGCCAACACAACCATGGTTCACTGTGCTTCAACATCTTTTCTGCTGCCTTCAGTAGAACTCAGGCGCAGACGCTACCTTCTTCACCTATCCAGGGACGTCAAAGCAGTTCATCTCTCGTCCAGAAACGTCGGCTAAACCTACTTGTCTGCAAGATCTCGGCAAATATTTCTTAACTTCTGGTTCCTAAAAAAAATCAGTTGCTCTAATCATGTATTTATGGAGACCCAGCACCCATGAGTCCTACAACACCGACATTTAAAAATGGCAGAAATTTGTTTAGGAGAAATAAAATCACTACTTGTATCCATGTGCATGTGGCAAATGTTCTGGCAGAACTGTATGCTGCAGAGTGCTAGTTTATGGTACAGTTAACCTAGCTGAGAGTGCTGTTTCAGCATACCTTTGTCCTGAACACACCAAAACAATAGGTCAACATCCTGTAGTCTGTCAAATGGTCAAAGGTGTGTTCAACAATAGACCATCACTCCCAAAGTACTGTGCCTCATGTGATGTAGACGCAGTCATTGATATGTTAGCACAATGGCCAGATGCAGAACAGCTCAGCTTTCTGAAACTCACACTCAGAACACTTACGTTACTTGCTTTACTCTCTGGTCGAAGAGGACAGACTCTCCATAGCCTTACTGTTGAAGATGTAAAAATCCGTGAGGAGTCTAAATGTGTACTTGTATATAGCTCTCTTTTAAAACAAATCAAACCAGGGACTCACTTAAAGCCTCCAGTCATACCTTGTTTTGAAAACAAGAGACTGTGTCTGGTTCACCACCTTCGACTGTATTTGAGAAAGACTCCACTAACGAACTGGAAAGCACTTTTTTATCAGTTGCATGAAGCCTTTCGCACCTGTGAAGAGACACCATTTCTCGTTGGATGAAGGACGTGCTGCTTATGGCTGGAATAGACATACGGAAGTGCTCGGCTCACAGCACTCGGGCTGCTAGTGCTTCTGCAGTATTGAGCAGAGGTGTGCCAATAGACAGCATCCCTCAAGCAGGTGGATGGTCAAACAGGAACATTTTTTCAAGATTCTACCTCCGGATCATTAAACATGATGAAGCTGGAAATGGTGGTTCAACGAAGACTAAAACTTTTTCCCCAGTCTGTGCTGGACAGATTTACAGACAAAGGAAAGAAACTCACATTATGAGCTAATTGTCTTTCAGAGCCTGACGTGTTAAGGAATAACGTGTGATCTCCAACGCTAAAATCTCCACATGTATACGGGAGAAATAATTCGAAAATTAAACGAGACTTACCTGGAAGTTGAAGTCCATTGGAGATCATTTCGAGGATGTTGTTGGTAGAGGTACACATGTGCCCACCCATCAGCAACTGGAGGTACTTCCCCATGATTCCAGGTTTTGGAATTCTACACTTAATGGTTTTGGACCAGAATTACTTGAGAAATGGGTTGTTAATCTACATAGCACGGTAAATGACTTTCTATCTGACAGTCTGTGGAGACTTCAATAGCAGAACGGGTTCCAAAAACTGAAACAAGATATGTTTCGATTTTGATAATGAAACAGCGGACGATGAGGACTTCCATCCATGAACATCACCAGACTACGTCATCTATGTTATCTGGGAGCATTACTTGAACTGTGCATCGTGTTTGAATGTATCATTCTGAATAGTCTTGTTGAATATAGCTTTGATGACAGCTGCACATTTATTTCCAAATCACGTCAGAGTACTATTGATTACGTTCTCATGTCGCATGATATGTTTTTTTTCTGTATGGTTGTATCCTCTTTGGTTGTTGAAAGTCAGGTAGATTCAGATAATTTACCTGTTGTTCTCACCATAAACGCACCAAATGCTGGTAGTGATGATCGCACACTTAGTGACCAACACGCACACAAATGCTTTAGTGAACGATTAACATGTTTCGAAATTAAGGAAAAAGATTTTGTTGTGCCATGATCAGTCCAGCTATTCTGTCAAATACAGCTGAGGCGTGTAACTGTTAGAGACGTGACGTACACAAAGCTCGCGGTCAGATTGTAGATTGTTTAAAAGAAGGTGGACAATGTATGAAAAGAATATCAACAAACAAATCAAGCAAATACTCTCCTTGGTTTGACAAAGTCTGTCGAAATGCTAAAATCAACGCAAAATGTAAACTTACAATGTTTAGACAAACGCGAGACGACCAGGACAAGATAGAACACATAAAAGCCAAACAAGGGTACGAAACGTTAAAAACACACACACACACACACACACACACACACACACACACACACACACACACACACAATAAAAAAATGAATTCAAACAAAAGAAGGCATCTTCTCTGGATGCGAACAGAAATAATTCGTGTGCGTTCTGGAAAGAACTAAAAGAGATTTCAGGCCGAAATAAACATATCCCAACTATAAATATTTATGCAAAGGAATGGTTTACACTCTCAAACAAGTATTTGACGATGGCACAAAGACCCATTAAAAATGTGCACAGTATCGACTTAGCAGGGTAAGACAACTACTCCTCCTCCTCCTCCTTCTTTTTCTTCATCTTCTTCTTCTTCTTCTTCTTCTTCTTTCTTCTTTCTTCTTCTTCTCTCTCTCTCTCTCTCGTTTTCAGTTACTGCTTTGAATAACCAGCTCAGAATAAGCACATCATAGATCTGTGCCTCAGAGGAGAAATGAACTGTTCAATGTTGCCTCCACCTTATTAAAACCATACAAAATAGAAATTCATTGGGTACAACATGCCCTGTAAACATGATCCCCACCTTCCCTCCTTCACACTCCGCCCATCTTCTGGTACCAGAGAGAGCTTGCCTTGTTGTTCACCTGATCGTCAATTCCTGTTTTAGATCGCTCAGATGCTGGATCAAAAGGCCAACAGCCTGCTGTATTCCTCATCTGTCAGTTTCTTTCTTTTTTGCTTTTCGTTCTTCTCCCCCCCCCCCCCCCCCCTTTGTGGTTGTTGTTGTTGTTGTTGTTGATGTTGTTGTTGTTGTTATTGTTGTTGTTGTTGTTGTTGTTGTGCGTGACTGGTCTTAAAGAAGGAAGCACACACATTTATGTATTTTTAAATCGAATCAATATTATCCGCTTGTGTACTATAAATTGTTTTGGTCTGCCTGAACTGTTCGTTTGTTGCTCCCAATCAAATTTTAGTCAGTTTAGTTCATGTAAAAGTAGGGGTTGCAATCTAGCTATTTTAATGTGCAGCTGACTGTGTTGGTCGACCAGCATTGAATTTTCATTGGGATCCACAGGACTTTTGGTTTCGGTTGAATACAGAATGCAATGATCAGACACTGCTGCATTCATCAGTACGTTTTTGGTATAGCTGATACACAGAATAGTTATGGCATAGCTGATACACAGGATAGTTATGGCATAGCTGATACACAGGATAGTTATGGCATAGCTGATACACAGGATAGTTATGGTATGGCTGATACACAGGATAGTTATGGCATAGCTGATACACAGAATAGTTATGGCATAGCTGATACACAGGATAGTTATGGCATAGCTGATACACAGGATAGTTATGGTATGGCTGATACACAGGATAGTTATGGTATAGCTGATGCACAGGATAGTTATGGTATAACTGATGCACAGGATAGTTATGGTATAGCTGATACACAGGATAGTTACAGTATAGCTGATACACAGGATAGTTATGGTATAGCTGATACACAGGATAGCTATGGTATAGCTGATACACAGAATATTAATATCATTTTGTGGTAAAGCTGACACACAGAATATTTCTGGTATAGCTGACACACAGAATATTTCTGGTATAGCTGATGCACAGAATATTTCTGGTATCGCTGATGCACAGAATATTTCTGGTATAGCTGACGCACAGAATATTTCTGGTATAGCTGACACACAGAATATTTCTGGTATAGCTGATGCACAGAGTATTTCTGGTATAGCTGATGCACAGAATATTCTGGTATAGCTGATGCTCATAATATTTCTGGTATAGCTGATGCACAGAATATTTCTGGTATAGCTGATGCACAGAATGGCTTTACGGGATGATGTAGGGACTGTGTGCCTAGTCATATTTGTGAAAAAAAAATAATCAAATAGGTCATTTGAAAAAAGGGGGAGATAGTGCATCAAAGCCTTAAAAAAAAAAGCACGAGTGTACTGACTGTTCAGTTCTCTTTCTTTCTTCTCTGCTTGCAGTCTGTGTATAGCAGCACAGAATTAATGGCAAGAACAAAGATGCAGCCTTGATGTTTCAGAAGTGGAACTAACCAAGGACAGTGCAAAGAACGGCCCTGACAGTTCTCATCACGTGCAAAAGCGAACGATGCCATGCTGTGCATCAATATGTGGGGGAGGGTAATTTCTGTGTCATTACAGAAACCGTTTTTTTTTTTGGTTTTTTTTTTTTTGCCTTTTTCAGTATTCTATCTTTACGGGGGCCCCATACTTCTGGAATACATTACAGCACACCAGCTTGTGATAAATAGCCCAAAGTGCCGAAAATGAAGGCAAAATGCTCTAACAGGACACGGTGTTGCTGCTAATGTAAGGGGCCTCCAAGCTTCCAAATGTGCTGGAGACGGAGGGGGGAATCATTCTCCACATTGGTATAAAGGCGGGGTGGGGGTGGGGGTGGGGGGTTGCTGGTGATTCAAATTCTTGTAAAAAGGGAATTGGTGGTGGTGGTGGTTGGGGGGAGGGGGGGGGGGGGGGGGGGGGCTCCCGAATTTTTCCTAAAGTACATGTGCGTGTGTGGGGTGTCCAAATTATTCTTGTTAAAGTGCGGAAGGGGTGGGGATGGAATGAGTGAGGGCAAACTTTTGTAACAGTGGAGAGAGGAGCAGGGGCTAGAAAATGTATACGAGCACAAGATTGTCCACCCATTATCACCCGGGATAGAAAAACAAAAACAACACAAAAAAAAAAAAAAAAAAAAAAAAAAAAAAAAAAACAAAACAAGACCAAAAAAAAAAAAAAAAGAACAAACAAAAACTTTGTTCCTATCAACCCCTGGCTCCCCCGGTTCTGACGCCCCTGAAATAAGCATTGTTTTCTGTACCTGCCTTTTCTTCAGTGGCATACATTCTGCACAAGCTGGACATCAATCTTTTTCTCCCAATGATTTGATTTCTTTGAAGAAAAGACAAAAATCTGTATAGATATATAAAACAAACAAACAAACAAAAACCGAACATGGGAGAAATGATGACATGGCCAAACATTTAGCTCTTACATCATCTCTCCATGAAAAGACAGCGCCGCAAGACTAGAGTAGCATTCCGACCCTTTCATCCACCAAGACAGGACTATGCGTAACGCTAAGATAGATTGAAAGAGAGAAACAAAGAAAGATAGGGGAAAAAACACAAGAAAGAGAAGTTTTTTCCCCCCTGATTTTCAGCATCCGCAAACAGCATTAACCTTATTTGTGCTGAAGACAGGACCAAACGTAGATTAAAAACAGAAAGAAGTTGAACAGAGACAAAGTTATATGTGCATAGTCTGTGTGTGTGTGTGTGTGTGTGTGTGTGTGTGTGTGTGGGTCAGTACAACATTATGTTAATCTGACAGTAAATGGTTTCAGTCAGTCAGTCAGTCAGTGTGTGTGTGTGTGTGTGTGTGTGTGTGTGTGTGTGTGTGTGTGTGTGTTCGAGTGTGTGACAATACATTATCTAACGCTTAGAGAGCAACATAAATAAGAAAGCTATGTCGGTGCATGCAAATGTCAATATGTAAAAGATTTCCAGTGTACTCATGCAGTGTATGTGTGCGAGCCAGTGTGCTGTTCATATTATATATATATATATATATATATATATACATATATATATATATATATATATATATTACAGGCATGTGATCCTCACTGTCTATATGGTGTCAGGGAAAGAGGTGTAGGGGGCTCTGGTTAGAGGTAGTACCTTTGATGTCTGGCGTGCTGCTTCCTACTAGTAAGGATGGACGGGCATCACTGGACCTCATCCACCCCTAAATCTCTCACGTGATGGCTCTCTCACGTGCTGGCTCCAAGCGCCACACTTCGGCAAACCGC
>JADBJO010003366.1:30000-82500 GCA_016801955.1 Conus betulinus | reverse complement strand
TCACTAATGACAGGTTCGTTTGTATTGACACATTCGCATGTAACAAAAAGAGACCTTACAAACATACACTTTCCTGACTGGAAGCTGGTGTTGTGAGGCAGTGAATATGATCGACGAGATAGTGAAATAGTTGATTTATGAGACAGTCTTCCGGACGATTTATTGAGCAGTCGAGAATTAACTAACTTGGACCAGTAAACTGTCAAGACGATGAAAAATCAGACGATTTATGAGGGATGAAAACAAAACATGTCAAATGGGGAAGCAAACTACAGTTCAAACAATCAGAGATGCAAAGAATTGAATGGATCATACCAAACGGGCAGTGTCCAAATGCCGATGTGCAGTAGACTTCTATTTTTGGTAATACCTGACAGCTTAATCATCACATTGATTCGGCTAGTAAGAACATTACTGGTGACGACTGCAAACCCACTAGAGTTAGAAAAAAAGTAGAAGCAATCACACCCACACACACACACACACACACACCCCCCCTCCCCCGCACTCACACACGCGCGCGCGCGCACGCACGCACGCACGCACGCGTGCGCTCATACACACACATACGCACGCATGCGTGCGCGTGCGCGTGCGCGTGCGCGCGCGCGCGCGCGCACACACACACACACACACACACACACACACACTCACACACTCACACACACACACACACACACACACACACACACACGCGCGCGCGCGCGCGCGCGCCACACACACACACACACACACACACACACACACACACACATACACATATTCACACACATCACACACACACACACACACACACACACACACACACACACACACACACACATACACACACACACACACACACACACACACACACACACACACACACACACACACACACACACACACACACACACACACACACACACACACACACACACACACACACACACACACACACACACACACACACACACACGTCAGTGAGCTGCTCAGCCCAGACGGATTGGTCTGCAGTCGTGTTGCTGTTGAAATAACCGACCTGGAAACACCCTGATAGAGTTGTGCATCATAGTGGTCATAGTGTGGTCATGCAGCGTGGACATCTCCAGAGAAAAAAAACAAACAAAAACAAAACAAAAAAACAAAACAAAACAAAACAAAAAGACCTTTGACACTTTGCACTGCGATGTCAGACTAGACTGGCATTGCAATGAAGAAAAACGGTCCAAGGCTTTAGCTCTTCCATTTATGAAACAAACAACAACAACAACAACAACAACACAGAGAGAGAGAGAGAGAGAGAGAGAGAGAGAGAGAGAGAGAGAGAGAGAGAGAGAGAGAGAGAGAGAGAGAGAGAGAGAGAGAAACGAAAGATGGGATGCGAAAGAAAAGAATGGAGCAGGTGGTGGCGTCAATGTCTCAAATTTGATGACATGCAGTCTGTGTGATGGTTCCACTGGCTTAGTGGAGGAAGACCTACTTTATTCATCGGCCCTGTAAGAAATCACCAGTGAGTTCAACGATGACTTGATTGAGACACCAGAGAGACCTGACCGCCTACGAGGCTGTACTCTTCTTCTGCATTCATTTGACAGGGCATGGCAAATTGACATGAATGAAAAGAACGTGAGTGTTATCAGGTCGAATCATATCCATAAAGAGGAACAGCTAGTTCTGATACTATATTTAAATCTGCACTCGCACCAACAGATTAGAATTCTGGAATTCAGGTTCAGACTTCACAAACTTATTAAACTAATGCCAAAACAACAGCACGATTGAACTTCGAGAAAAGTAATATTATTACAATAGTATTATAATATTATTTTTAGTATATCAGTATCTGAAAATAACACAAAACTTTCGTGTTTATTTATTTATTTGCTTATTCATTTTTTTTTTTTTTTTTTATCTACTGATTTACTTCTTCATTCTCTTTTCTAGAATCACGCAGCAGCAGCATTTTTAAGAGGTAGCGCTACTACTAGGTATTTTGGTCGTCTGTGGGTATATCTCTCTGTAAGTCTCGCGCTTCATCAAGAATAACACATACACAAAACCAAAGGCAGTTCCCTATTGTTTTAAATGCTATATAGAAGATGCTACTACGGTTTTATTGGTCTTATAAGCATTGTTTTACAGGATTTTTCCAACAAAAATATCTATTTACACCGAAAAACAATGGTAGCTTCACAGCCTCTTATGAACAGTTCAGGTCACAAGAATATGTCACACATCTTTTTTTCTCCTGTATTGAATCGTAAAAGATTCAGAAAACTTTATTATCCTTCGTTAAAAGAGCAATTACATTCGTGACCGCTGCCCTAAAAGTTAAGACATACATATTTATAGTTACAAACGTGACACTGAAAATTAAAATTACTTTCAAACAATAAAAAACATGCGTGTATCACCAAAATGGGGATTTCACTCTTTCTCCTTTTTGGTAGTGCAAATAAAGCATGCACTCAGCCACTCATAATTATATATACATACATGTGTGCACGTATGAGAGAGAGAGAGAGAGAGAGAGAGAGAGAGAGAGAGAGAGAGAGAGAGAGAGAGAGAGAGAGAGAGAGAGAGAAAAATTTAAGATCATTAAACAATCATTAAGATAAGACATATTCCAGACATTTCTATTCCTCACTGCTCCAGGACACACACACACACACACACACACACACACACACACACACACACACACACACACACCACACACTCCAGCATCTATACTTTCCCGCTTGCTCACAGACATACACACCCGCGCACATGCTTATGTCACAGGTGATCCACCACCTCTTCTTACACGCTGTGTTTGTTTAAAAACGCAATGGATTTGAGCACCAAGCTCTTTTTTTGTGCGCATCAGCTTAGCTCTGGGGGACACGAAATCGTCTGCCTGATGGAAGGAGCTCAAACTGTCGCGCAAGCGTGTGCCCACTGTCACTAACAATCGCACGAGCCTTGTTGACAGCACGCCTTTCATACACCAGTCCTTGCTTTGCCTTCAGTTTACCTGACATCTCGCCTCTCTTCATGGACAGATCGTCTACTAGAAGTACGCTCCTTCATAACGCTTTTTCACTTTCTACATCACTGACCAGTTAGGCCTCCAGATACAACAACAACAACAACAACAACTACTACTACTACTGATAATAATGTTAATAATAATAAATAATAATATAATGATTATTATTATCATTATTATTTATCATTATGGATACTTATATAGCGCCTATCCTCGGCTAAAGACCAAGCTCCAAGCGCTTTACAATCCACACTCCTTTACACAACGGGCTGCCTACCTGGTAGTGCCGACTGAAGAGCTGCCAGCTGGCGCTTCATTCAGTCGTTTCTTGTGTCATCCGGTCAGTATCGTTCAATATCCTTCTCTTAATTTCCTTACTCCCTTCATTCTTTCCATTTCTCACGCAGGGTGCATGCTATGTGTAACGTGTCATCCATACCAACGGCCAAACTGGCCTTCTCTTCCAAAAGTTGGTGACGGGATTTTACGTGTGTGCAAGATGTTATGCGTGCGCTGAGACTATAAACCTCGGTTTATAGTCTTAGTCGAAGGACTGTATGGAAATGGAATCAGAATCAATGTTAACTCCGAGGGAAGAAAAAACCGGCGGAGATTCGAACCCGCAAAACCCACGATCACCAAGATTACGAGTCCGGCGCTCTACCACTGACCTATTCCGGCCATCTTCCAGGTGATAAACTGTTTTTTTGTTTGTTTGTTAGTAATCCATTTTCATCTAAGAAGTTCTCTCAGGAAAGAAAGCGATGCGCTGTCATGATGTGGTGGGTACAGGCTGAAAATTCTCCCAGTTTCAATACATTTTGTCCTGGAAAGTCCCTTTAATTATCAACACACACCTGGAACTTAGAGCAACGTAATGCAGGATACATCAGAAGGAACAGAACAAAAGATATACATTCTTAAGAGAAAAAAAAAGTATGTCGATAAAAAAGATCTATTTGCATATATCTGTACGTCAGTGTGACCTTGTGTCTACTTTTAGAAACGATAACACGCTCATCCAAAGACCATTCATGGATATGGGTGTATCGACATTTTCAAGGTGATTTTTTTCGGGGGCATGGGTGTGTGAAGAATACTGAAAGTGAGGCCTTTTGACAGCAAAGTATAGAAGGCCACAAAGCCTATTTCATTCATTCATCTATTCGTTCATTCATTTACTTTATTTTTCTTTTCTTTCTTCTTTCTTTCTTTCTTTCTTTCTTTCTTTCCCCCCGTGACCATCACCCACGATGATGATGATGATGATGATGATGATGATGATGATGATGGTGATGATGGTATATCGAGTTTCATTTCTGTCAGAGATTACATGACTAGTTATATTCTAGAATTTCTGTCATTTTTTGTTTTATTTTGTTTTGTTTTCCACTCGTCAATCAGCCCCGGAAGTTACAGCCAACTGCAGTGTTAATTGAGTAATTTCTGCATTATCTCCAGAGGTGCATCGATCGATTGTTTGGTTCCAGCTTTCCTCTCTAACCCACAACACACTCGGCTAACCGATGAGATAATCAAGATAGATACATAGATAAATAGACAGATAGATAGATAGATAGATAGGTAGATAGATAGATAGATGGGTAGATGCATGCCAACTGAAAACTGCGTACTCACCACCATTCCGTTGGCAGGCCGGTGTCATATATAATACTGTCGGCTTGGGACCATGTCGCACTGATAGTATTTCCCGTGAAATATTGTGGCAACAGCATCATTTTCTGACAAAAGTAGTCGCTCGACACCATTTTTACGAAAATTTTTCTTTAAAAAATGGTTGCTGTCAAGAAAAAAAAAAGAAAGTGTTGGAATCTATTTTGCAACAGTTTCTTTTTTTCGACATGACACTGTAAAATTATGTGGTCACTGAATGCTGACATCTGCGACAAATTTCTATAAAACAAGTATAGTTCCGAAATTTTATTACATGAAAGGTCGCTTCCAGAGTTGTCATATTCTGTGGAATAAGATGGTAGCGATAATATTTCATACTGACATTTTGGTAGCAAATTTGAAAAAAAAAATGTCGCCGTATTTGAGCGTCAAAATCTCACAGTAAATGATGAAGCTTTGCCATAACAAAAAATGACCGACCTCCACTGGTCTCTCCTAGGAAGGTAACGAAAAAATGTACATATAAAAGATAATAAATAATTTGTTAAGAATGTGATGTGATCGACTTTTTAAATTAAAGACGAGTCGCACCGCGAGGTTTGAAATTTACTGGTGCTGGGAAATATGTTCTGCTGGCAAGTCATACAGTGCTGAATTGCAATAATCAAGTCTAGAAAGGATTAGTGAACTGACAAGTTTTGCTATACGCGGAGTTCTCAGAACGACACACACACACAGCTGATCTGATCCTGCATTGGAAGTATCTGGTCAAGTTTGACCCTGAAAGTTTGACTAACATTATCACAACCAACGTTTAAAAACCCCATTGCCTGCCTGCTTCATTCGTCGTGTGAGAGTGCCAAGAATCATCATTTCTGTTTTGTCAAGAGGTTAGAGTGAGCTTAGTGCTGTTCATCCAGGACATAGCATTGTCAGTACATAGCTCACTTTTAGACTGAATATTACAAAATTCATCAGATGCTGCACGATTTGACAACTCGGTTTTACCTGTATACTTATGAAATTCTAAACGATGTGTTTAAATAGTCTAAAACAAAGGTTGAGAATAAAGTGTGAAAAACATAGGTCCCAGCACTGAGCCTCGTGAAACAACCACAAGGGGACTTTGGGTGGGCATGCATCCGTCTGTGGCAGCTGACTGACAACAATCAGTGACTTATGACACACATTTGTCGAGAATTTTGCCCTCGACGCCAACAGCCAATTTCAATCACTTCAAAAGGATGGAATGTGCCAGCATATTGAATGCTTCACTGAGGTCAAGGAAAGCAATGATAGAGATGAATCTTTCATCTGCATTCGTCAGCAGTGTTCCCATGACATTCAGTACAGTAGCTGGTGTGCTGTAATCCCTCCTATAGGCGGGATTTATTAGTTTCAAAAAGGAGGTTATCTGACAAATGTCTCTGCAAACGTTTCAACACGACCTTCCCCGGTACACATAAAATAGATTATGGATCTGACAAAGGTTTTTTTTTAAAGTTCATTATAGAGTTAATGTTCTGATATTTCAACAATGGTGCAATTGCAATTTTGTTTAGCTGAGGGGAAACTATGCTGTCAGATAAAATACATTGAAAATATCAGCAATAAACAGAACAAGTTCTCAAATGCAAAGTGATTTTTTTTTATCAAAGTAAAGTAAGAACAGGACTTGAAATACATCTTTGGTTGGCGATTGAATAACGGATTTACACATTTCTTTCTCGGGTGAGTAATTCAGTAGAAAAATGAACTATTCTCTCAAATGAAGTACAGGTGGGAGATTGACATAAACGAGAGCATTTCGATTGTGTCTAATCTCACAGTGAAAAAAAGATGAGAACGAGAAACTTTTGATGGACAAGAAATTAGCTTACTTCTGCTGACTAAATCCTTTCGAACAAGAAGTTCTTTTGGTGAAGTGATAGAACTGAGTCTGTCAATGGAATACAGGGGCCTGGAAAATGTGTCTTGTTCCACTGCCGTTCGGCACGCCTGTGTTGACGTCACACCTCCCGCAGCTTGTCAGACATCCGCAGAGTGCACGGACAATCTGGCACATGCCTGGCCACAGGAGGACCGTGATCATCAACGATCTGCCGGGGCCCACCATCATCAGCAACAGCAAGGTCTGGAAAGCCATGTTTAGAACTTCATCTTGCTGTGACCTCTGTAAAGTTTCTTACATCAAGCTTGAAGACACACGTGTCCACAGCCCTCAGGTACATGGAGCTACTAGACAGGTGTGAGATGACCACAGACTGGCTGTAGAAAACAGCATCATTGTCTGACAAACTGGCATAGTCATGGGTGAAAGAAAGCTGCCTTCTGTACGGACAAATCACCTGGTCCAAAATATTGCCCAGTTTTTCTGCCGAGAGGATGTCGAGAAGTTCAGACAAATTACGACCACTTGCAATTGCCTTTATTCGAGTCACTTGGCCGTTGGAAGTGTCATAAAAACAAAAAATGAAAGTCACCTAAAATGACTAGTCACAATTTGAATTTGTGTATGTACATAAAATTTCTGGAAATGTCTTTAAAGATAATGCATTTGACACAGCTGTTCGTTTTAATTGGAGGCAATCAGTACAAACATACAAAACACGTAGACATGCTTTGAAATGAATGTCCGAGTTCCACACAATCAGCGATATGTAATTCAACTTTTCATAGAAATGGAAGTTGACGAAAGCCTTCTCACAGAAGTAATCTCAACTTCTCTGCAACTTGTGTGGAGAGAGGATGGGGAAGCACATCCAACTGGAGTCAGCGGTAATGTAGGCTTCATCACCTGGCATTTACTTGGCTGCTGTCTCTGCCAGCAGCACGATGCTAGATCTGCTCTCTAAGACCGGTTCATTGATATTCCCTACTTTTGTCGAGAGGACTGGCAGTTAAAAAGGGTACTTTCAGTCTGTTCTGTTTCCTGCATGTTTCCTTCCTTAAGATGGTGTTGTCCGAGGTAAACACACTCCCATTCTGAGGGTGCGAAGACGTCAGGACAGATCCGAGGTCAAATGACCGGGTGTCACAGCACGAAGTTGTGGCTTGAGTAATGGAAAAGAGCAAGATCAGATCGCTTTACTCATAAAGATGACTGATAGGTTGGCAGGCGATTGATATGCGGCAGATAATCTCAATGACGAGGATTCGAATTTTAGATTACTAGGTTTAGAATAGGCGAGTTGGCTTAGAATATAGAAACACAATTCTTGAAAGTTCAGGTTGGACAGATCACAAACCAATGAGTAGAGGTCAGAGAATCAAAATCAAACTTATTCTAATTCAGGTTATGAAATGTAACCTTTTGCTTAATTCTATGGTGGACATGAATTTTTTAAATAAACTTCCACTGTGAAATATGAGCTTAATTCAGAAGTCATGGACTGAGGATCCACAAGGGCCCAGTTTAATTCAGACAGTTCCATCATCGTTCGTCCAGCTATCGTAGCGTCCACCAACTGTGGTACTAGATGTGTGACTGTACAGTCAGTTTAAAAGGCGAATGACCGCAGTTCATTGAACGTTTCAGCCATTAGACTTTAGGGTCAGTGCATAGAAACATCTTTGGCAACAGAGACCCTCCAAAGTCCCCAGTCCATTACACCATAGCCACAGTCTTAGGTCCCTCACACACAGAGCCGGCTGATGTCACAGACCCCATGCTGCTCTCGGTCAACTGAGTCTCTCCTGTTAGCTAAAGGAATGTGGGCGCAGTGTATTTTCCCCATTGACTAGAATGTTCATTTTGAAGTCTTCCTTTTACAAAAAATGACCTCATTTTATTCCTCACGAAACAAAACAAAACAAAACAAAACAGCCCATCCCCAAACTAGCAAACAAACAAACAATTTTTCAATATTGCACATGCAGGTTCACTGGGACTGTAAATTTGAGAAAACCTTTCCCAGCTGTATAGAGGCCAACCCCGCCCTTGCTCGTGGTGCAAGTCATGAATCTCAAAATGTCACCGACTCATAGGCTGCCCAGCTGCTTGCAAAAAGGTGGTATCTCCATTCTTTCACCACCCACACAGGGTTGAATCATCCGGCCATTGAATTTGGCTACTCTCGGACATTGGATGACAAAGAGACGTGGTAAAATCACGTATGCCGTGCTGAGCCTTGTCACTAAGTTCAGGGAGAGCAACATGAGTCATGTACCCAGATCATTTAGAATGTGCTCAGGAACCAGGTGCCCACAACACTTAGGAAATTCGCTATGAATCCCTAGTCTGTTGAACAGTTCCACCAGTGTTTCAAATACGGTCTCTGCAGCAAAATTCTTCAAAGAAACAGCTTTAAGGTGGTGTGTTGGAGCATAATGTTCAATAGTCAAAGTGTACAGGTGTACAGCCTCGGTAGATGAAGATATCTCTCTCTCTCTCTCTCTCTCTCTCTCTCTCTCTCTCTCTGTTTTCATTACGATTTGAAAGAACTACCGTAAACTCACTACAGAGGGTGGCTTCAAATCCAAGTAGCGTCTCCAAGGGCTAAGGATAATCCCTGACCTACATGACCTGGTATTGCTTTAACAGAGTTACGCAATGAACAGCCTACCGAGTGATGGAAGTGTGTCAGAAATACGCCACCTGCGGAAGTTATATTTCAACTTGTTTATATACAGTCATATTCCAAGACACGAAAAGAAGAGCGTACGCTGTTTTCGTGTAAACGAGAATCGCTGCAAACCCATCGTCGTCATGGGTATGTTAGTTTGTTACAAGCTGGCTGTGGTTGAAATCCGTGAAAGCATGATTTTGTGTGATATGTGATATCTGATGATTGGCTTTCATTGGGATTGAATTGATTGTTGAATAGTGTGTCACTTAGAGAAAAAGCAATGAACATTTGAAGTAAAGCCACACTTCTCTTTTGCTTAACGTTTTGAAGCTACAGTTGAGTCTTCCATAAAAACAAAGGAGCGAAATACTAACACGATGGAATACTACAAAATGAAAATGGTAGGAAAGACACAAGTTATGCTCACGTGGCTACCAAATTTTGTAGCATTTCGTGCCTTTTTACAATCATTTAGCAGGATTAAAAAAAATTGGCCACTTAATTGGTGTAATATCTTTTATGGAATCTAGAAATGCATTTTGAGAACATAAACAATAGACAACTGTGGAGAGCGACCTTTCTGGTATAGCAAAACACTTCCATGCATTTAAAATCAAGTCATGAAAAAACAGTATGCTAATGGACGTCTGACAACACGACATGAAAAGACAGTAGGAAAAGGCGACCTGATGACGCTCGCCTCCAGCTTGTTTCATGTTTGTGCTTTTCTTATGATGAGGAAAAAAATCAACAGGTAAATAGTTTGCTGCTGGTAGGAAGATCTTATTGTTGTAACTATTACTAATTCATCTGCAGCCTGGGTCTACGACAATTTAACTGATTTACCATGCGATCAGTTTTGCCTTAATTCTAAGTGGGCGATATGTGGTAACTTCTCTTCTTCTTCTTTTTCTTCATCATCATCATCATCATCATCATCATCATCATCATCATCATCTTCTTCTTCTCATTTCTATCATCATCATCATCATCATCAAATGTAGTAGTAATAGTAGTAGTTGAAGTAGTAGTGGTGGTAGCTCTAGTAGTAGTGTAGTAATGGATAGTATAATATTTCAAACTAAAGAAAGGAATATATTTTTGCATATCTGAGAAGATGACAATATGACTCATGACGTTTTGGTCAATTCGTTACTTTGGTTTGTGCTGGTGTATCCTTTATATCATTAAGTATAATTCGTTTTGTGTTTTCATACTTCACCAAGTATAACTGGCCTACATGAACATCACATCGTTGGAGCTCTCTGTGAGTTTAAACCCTTATCACTGGATGGAACCAAAAGTGTCCGTTCATCCATTCAACTGAATGTGACGTCTGCACAAACGTTTCCAGCTCCTCATACAACATGCTTCGACCAAAACGGACCAACGCACGTGACACACACGTTCCTCGCTTGCGAACCGTTCAGTGACTGTCAGGTCAAGGCCGGTCAGGACGTGAAGGAGGCTTGCCCCAGTGGGGCGCTGGCTTTCTTCCTGTGCAGAAACCGACTTCAGCACGTGCAGTACAGCTTTGTGTGTGACCATCGTCAACATTGCTCCGACAACAGTGACGAGGACTTCTGTTGGTTTCCACAGTGTGTGTCGGGAGTGGACTTTGACTGCGGCAAGTCTCGGGTATGTGTCAATGAAACTTCGGCGTGTTTCAAAGTTGTGTATTGAAGAACGATGACACATGAGAGCGTTTTTAATAATTGTTGGGGAATAAAATGGAATTGCAGCATAAAACAGTCTGTAGCGCTACTGTAGACACACATAAACATACAAAGCAAGGTGCAAAGTAATATGTATTCAATGCACAATGTAAATCAAATGTCTTTTGACGAGCATGACATCATCGGACGTCATAAAACGTGTGTAAAATTCATAAACTGATAACGGCTAGATGCCTGATTCCTGTATTTTTTTAACTTTGAAGATGACACAGTTGTAAATTCACCCGTCTACCTTAGATTGTGTGGGGCCTATCATACAAGCGTCATTTAAAACCTTTTTTGTGTTCCATGTATGTCTTAGACCACAAACTGTAATTTGGAGATTCAGGAAGGAGACCCTTTCTGACCAGACCCTAGGCCAGAATCGTTGCCAGTCTGAGGGTGAGATGTCTGAGATCTAGTTTCTGTACCGTATCCCAGCCTGCATGATATTGAACGACCAAATCAACATCCCATACCTCCTGATATTTTGGAAAGGATGACCTATTTTCAAATGCTCTCCCTTAACTATACGACGTATAACTGGATGACTACCCATAGAATCCTTTCACTGGGCGCTTAGCCAGGCAGAAATAGCTACATTTATTGTGCTGGTATCATCAGTTTAATGTATGTATGAAAATCTCTGCGCACTGTCCTCTTTCTGCGTATATGTATCTCTTCTGTTGCTTGAATAAAATGTGTGATGGGGAAAAAAAAAAAAGTTTGAAAAGATAGTTCTTGGTTTGATTAAAAATGGCGACGGCTAAAAGTAAAGGATTATAGCAAAACAGTTGTAAAATAAAGCTACTTCTTGTTTTGTCAAAAGAAAAAAAAATTGTGCTGTGGCTTGCTCCTGTCTATTACAGTTCTGCAAGAAAGTTTGCTACATCTGTGTGTGATGGAACTATGATTTGAATTCTAGCTACATAGTCCTGCCACTTTCTAAGGTAGCAGTCATATGTTCTGGCGGTGGACGGGCACCATCAGTCCATCAGAGGGTCCACTGCTTCCCCTGTCATTCCAACTTGCTGGCAGATTAGCCGCAGATCTTGCAGACTAGCAGGTTCAGACACCTTTCCTGTATCAGGGGATGAATGGCTTCCGGTTGGCTGGGGAGATGTAGAACCCGGGTCCGGCACGGGAGCCTCATGGGTGGGGCCAATAACAGTCGCTGGAGTGTTGGTACCATACCTGTGTTGGCCGGTCTGGCACCACTAGCACCCCATGGCTTTGTCCTGATGAACCTTCTGAAGGACTCGTGTCACCACACTGAAAGGTGGAAACAGATACACAATCATGTTTTTCCATGAGATACTGAATGCATCGACAGCAAAAGCAGCTGGGTCAAGTCTATATGACACATATTTCTCCGTCGGTTATTCAGCCTGGAAGCAAACATGTCAATGTTGCTTCTAAGCACCGATAATGAGAGCCCCATGTTTGACTGCTACACACGGCGGATTACATATTTTTTTTATGCAGCAGGCCCGTACAGCTATGACAAAGACTTCTTTTTCTCTCAGGAGTGAGTCTGACTGTCAATGATCACACCCAGATACTGAATTTGTTGGGATGGTTTCAGCTCTAACCTGGTTGGGTGTATCAGGAAACATAACTCTTGAAGAGCAATCACAGTGTCAGTGACATTTCTCATGCGCTCCTGCTTTGTAAAACCATACAACAAACTCATCAAGAAAAGCTATGGAGATATGTCCTTTTATCCTTAGCTTGGCAAACACAGGTTTCATCAGTTTTGTGAGCAAGTGAGGAGCTGAAGGAAGGCAATTGGACAGAGCTGTATATTCATAATGCTGACCTTCCCCGAAGTTGGAGTATGGCTGCCTTATGGCGGGATAAAAAATGGTTATACACACAAAACTTCACTCTCTTTGTTGGGTAGATGGGATTAATTCTTGCCTTCCTATACAGGGGGTGTCCGCAGGAGTTTCAGCCTGCGTACGCAGAAGAAGAAGAAGAAGAAGAAGAAGAGCAACACAACAACAACAACAACAACAAGAATAACAAGAACAAGAAGAACAAGAAGAAGAATGCTGACCTCTCCAGACAAATCTGAGCAGTTTCCAAATCTGGGTGAATGGCGATGGAATAGTAGGCATCTTTGAGGTCAGCTGAGCTCATGTAACAATCTCTCTGAACAAGTGATAAAGCTGTGGTCAGCGTTTCCATTTTGAAATGGTGATAAGTGCCGTCTTCATGCAGTCTCTTTAAGTTTAAAATCATCCTGTGGGATCCATCTTTTTTTTTTTCTGGTAAAAATTGGAGAATTGACTTCATCTTTTTCTTTCTCACATGCCCTTATTACCCCCATAGATAGACACTTTTGAATTTCACTGTCAATTCTATAGCACTTTTTTCATTGAAAGATTTGTATGGGACACTGTCAGTCTGCTCAGAGTGTCTAGGGGACAGTCAAACTGAATTTTTACACCTGAGACAATGCTAAGAATATCTGGGTCAGAGGTGATCTTCAACCAAGAGTTCATGAATTCCTTAATTCTGCCTGTTTGAAACATGACAACTTCACAACAACAGTAGTAAATTCTGGTAACAAAGCCAAACAATCACTCACCTCCACAGCTAAAAGCAGGCGAGAGAGTGGGCCTGATCTACTGTCTGTCCCCTCCGTTGTGAAACCGCCTGTGCACGTGGATCCTGAACGGCCTGTGGGCGTGTCTGGGGTTTTGACGGCTCTGTCCTAAAAACAAAATGACATCTGTCTCACATCATAGTTTCATTGGTTTCCACCAAAACGCTTCCTAGGCGCAAAAGCAGCCCCAAGTCTGTCCATGTCTTTGATGTTTTACAATGTGTTTGGCAAATCATCGCCAAACAACGAGCTGGTGACTGGCACAGATTCGTCACAGATTTTCGCGATGTTTTTGTTGACGAATGGCCTAATGTCCGCTCACCGGTGCAGGCAGATTTCTTCCCTGGTCGCATGGCCAAATACGCCAATTGCATACGTGCGCTGCCTAAGTTCTCTCGCGTGAGCGCTGTATGTGTCTGCCAACAGGAGAGAATTCGCCAGCCGCATCACTGCAATGGCGGCTTTAGCAATGGTGCGTTGAATGTGCGATATTTTCAGGTCCGATTTTCGAGCGTAAGGTGGGATCTGAGTGCACACTTCTTGATTTATGGTTGGCGTGGCCATGTCAGAGCAATTTTCGGGTCTATTGTAAGTTTCAACGCGTTTCTTCAAAATTTATCTGAGAGTTTGCCTTGGAATCTTTTGTTTACAACCCCTGCCAGTTTTTCATCGCACTTCTCACCCACTGTCTCCTCAGTTCTGTATTCATTTTCAATATCATTCAACGCAGCGTTAGGTGATTCCCCACTTTGCTACACTGATTTGAGGAGATTTTCTTTCATCAGTGTCTTCATCCTCATGAAGGCTGAGGACATCGCATTCCGTGGGGTCTTGGTTGCGTGCTTAATGGCGCGGGGCTCTACACCTTCATCTACGCTGCCTACTGCCTCTCTTTCTTCTTTATGGCAGGTAAGAGCGCCTGAAGCAATTCGACTTCTGAGAGAGTCGATTAGTTGTTGCCATTTGGCATCTAAATTCGTCATAATCCTTTTTATATCGTCACAAGAATCAGCAGACTGGGAGCTGCCCTTCGTGTTCGTTCGGGCTCATGATCTGAACTGGACATGACCGGCACTGGAAGGCCTGTCGGTGTCGGTGCCAAAATTGAAAGCGGCTGAGACGGAGTGCGCAAACAAGCTGATGTTTTATCGAAGCTACTGAAAGGCTTTCACGACTTTCAATATAGTTGTTTTTTAATGTATGAAAAGCAGAAAAATAGTTTCACTGATCTGTTATCCCTTGTCTCTCTGAGAAGTAAAAAAAATTCGAAAAGCACACTCATTAGGGCCTAGTCTAAATACTGTCCTAAATCACTAAGCGCGTCCTCCACCTGGTATGTTCTGGCACCAACTGAGCAAGTGCGCGCACCAGCATCTCATGTGAGTGTGGATGAACCAATTGCTCTGCGAGAAATAAACACATCTGTGGTTACATTTCCATCTTTCAGCTGGAGCAATGCATCTATAGTTTGCAGACTGTCCATGGCTTACCGTCCATTTTATGTGTGGGGGGGGGATGGAGAGGCTGCAAACAGTTTCTAGAAGGTTCCACGTCCTTGTCATCTAAGAGGATAGTAAAACCATCATCCCTAAATCTGGACTAGTCAAGGAACCTGTAATGTTCCCTTAGATCTTCTGGCAACTGTGTTGATAAAAGGGGTACTGGACATTACTGTGATTACTGGACATTACTGTGTTGAAAAAGGGGTACTGGACACTGGATATGGACATTACTGTGTTGAGAAAAGGGGTACTGGGCATTCTAAAACTAGTTTATTGTCCAGCTCTGACACAAAAACATCCACATAATCACATGCATGATTGGGCCCCATTGCTGTCCCCCTGTTCGGTCGTGCGTATGTGATTTCTTCTCCGTCTGAGTATTGGCAGACATGACTGAGTATTGGAAAACATAATAAAAAAAAAATAGTTCAACCTTTCCACGCCCGTCAGTTCAATACTTTGACAATTTTTATCTTACAGGTGCCATTTGTCTTTTTTTTATAAGAGAAAGAATTATACCGTAAGATAACCTTAAAGTAGCTTCCACTATACCCTTCCTTTTTACCTCCTTTTTGATTTCTCCACAATCTCTCCCCCCCCATTGTCTCTCCCCCCCCCCCCTCTCCTCCTCGATACTCATACATACTAGTTGTTTCTGGGTCTGCTTTTCATGTTGGTGGAAAGCCCTACAGAAACAATACTGGCACTCCGCTGTACCACCCCCTCCCCCACCCCCACTCTTCCCCATTTACTCTTATGCATAGCCAGTGTTTGGGCTCCGGTTGACTTTAGATACTGGTTCTGCCTTCCTCTGCCCCCCCAGTTCCTCTTTTCTTCCCCCTCCCCCTCCTTCCCCTTCCCCTCGCTATCTAGTCCATTCCCTTCCCCCTCCCCCTTTCCGCCTCCTATATCCACTGTTTACGCTCGCTAAACCTCATGTATGAAATATAATGAAAATGCATTCCATTAATTACACAATTTTACTAACCCCTCCTCCTCTTCCACCACAGACCCTATCCCCCACCCCCAACTCACTTCCTTTTGTTTTACACACTTACATAGGGTTGCATGTGACAAAAATGATTTCGGATTCTTGCAGTTTGTAATGATCTCGCTATCACCACCCCGCTGACCCCCCAACCCCCCAACCCAATTTTTTTCCTCTCTGTCTGTCTGTCTGTCTGTCTGTCTGTCTCTCTCTCTGTCTCTCTCTCTCTCTCTCTCTCTCTCTCTCTCTCTCGTGTATTCCTGAGAATGAAATTACGTCATACTTCTGTGAATTTATCATTTTTCTTGCCCATTTCCCCCTTCCCTTGTTTTACACCCCCCCCCCCCTCCGCATCACCCTATTCCTAATCTTCCTCCCTCCCCCTTACTCCCTACTCCCCCTTATTTTTGTTCGACAACTAACGTGCTTAAATACCCCACCCCCACCCCCAGACCCGCCATACAAACCCCCCTCTCCCCCACGCCTCGTTCCCCACCATCGCCACTTCCACATGCCCATCTCCTACTTCACCACCCTCCCCCCCTTTTTTCTCTTTTACGTATAACCATGCCTTTATTAAGTGAAGGAAGTGTACACCTTTTGCCTGACTAACAGTTTGTGCTTGAGAGGGTGAATGGGGAATGATAAATGCTTCTCAACATGAGCCTTCAGCAGGCTTATAGTCTCCAAGGGGGAGCCAATCTCCATAGGGGATGAAAAACTCACCAACATATCATAACTCCTGGTCAGATGCCGGAATTTCGAAACCTGGTTGTTTGTTCTCAGTGAGCTCGGAAAGTCCTAACTTGACTCATCTGCCTTTTAGGTTTTAAGCACAATGCTGTCCCAGGAAAAAGGCAGAAGCAGAAGGCTATCACAGAAAGAAGGTTGGTGTGCAATACCATGTCTACCATGTATGTTTGTTGAATTTTGTATCGCACACCAGCCACCGCCACAACCACCACAACCACCACCACCACCACCACCACCACTGCTATTACTACTACTACTATACTACTACTACTACTACTACTACTACTACTACTACTACTACTACGACGACGACGACGACTACTACTACTGCTACTGCTGCTGCTGCTGCTACTACTACTACTACTACTACTACTACTACTACACACGACAGTAACCACACCACCACCACCACCACCACAACCACCACCACCACCACCGCCACTACTACTACTACTACTGTTGGTGCTGCTGCTGTTGCTGTTGCTGCTGCTGCTTTTTTTTTACTACTACTACTGCTACTACTACTACTACTACTACTATTACTGATGGGTTTTCCCGTCGTGTCCAAGAGATAAGTAGGCAGGCAGATCATCTTCTGATGTGTGTCCTCATGTGAGAATGAAGACCAATTCCACAGACTCTTAATGGAATGGATTCCTGAAAGATGGACCCTATTTTCTCCGACTCGAGAGGCCTATTCCGATCACTCTTTTTCCTGGGTGGCGACTGCTCTGTTGTGTTCCGATTTCTTTGTGCCTTGGGTACAACGTTGCTTCCTCTGCGTTCTGTTAGGGCGACATCTTCACAGGAAGCAGTGTCGGTGTTGAAGCTTCTGAGGATGGCCTACAAGGTGTCTTTGTATCTGTTGAGAAGCCTTTCCTTGTTCACGTTGTGCTTCCTCAAGTTGCCCATAGAGCAGCATCTTTCGAATTCTGCTGCTTTCTATGTGGGCAACGTATCCTGTCCATCGGAGCTGGCTTTTCATGAGTATACACGTATACCCGATGCTGAGTGGGCCACACTTCTTCTGGTCATGTGGGCTGGACACTATGTCTTGTCATTTGATTCCTCAGAGTTTTACGCAAGCATCGTTGATGGAACTGTTCGAGTTGTTGAAAGTGTCGGTGGTACATGGGTCAAGTCTCACAACAGTAGAGGAGAGCGCTTAGAACCGCAGCTCTGTGCACAGCAACCATGGTCTTGCCACACACTCTTTGAGAGTCTGTCAAAGGCAGAGCTGGTCTTTGGGATCTGCAACATCACTTCTGCATCCAGAGATCTGTTGCTGCATACAGTGCCGTCCAAATAGTAAACCTTGTCCATAGTTTTGATCTCTGTGCTGTTGATGACGACAGGTGTCGATGAAGCACTGACAGCTCGGGATGGTGAAGGCTGGGACATGGCCTCGGTCTCACCAGCACCGATTGGAAGTCCAAAGCGTTGATAGGCGCATGCAAAGCGATTTGTGATGCACTGGATGTCTTCATGGGAGTATGCAGCAAGCACTCAATCATCACCAAAGAGTGTTAAAGAGTTTGTCATATGAACAAACCTGGATGTATACCCTCCTTGTTACAGTCCCGGAATGCATTCATCAATAAGCATTGCAACAAGCAGAATGAGAAAAGGGGTGGGAGCTAAAACGTATCCCTGCTTCACTCAGTTTTTCATTGGGAATGGATCAGAGGTATCTCCGTTTCTTGCACCTTCGCCTGCATGCCATCATAGAATGAAATTTAGTTATTAGTGAGGTGAGCAACCCAAAACAACCAAATTTGCCGAGGATCTTCCACAAGCCAGTCCAATCAATTGTGTTGAAGGCCTCGGTGAGATCAACAGGCACCATGCGGAGCTCCTTATTCCGTTTACGACACTTCTCTTGTAGCTGGCGAAGAGCAAACACCATGTCGGTTGTGCCCATGCCTGCACGAAACCTAAGGAACGATGGAACCTGTCGTGTGGTTGATGAGTCTGTTCAAAATTATCCCATCAAGAATATTTCCTGCAATGCACTACTACTACTACTACTACTACTACTACTACTACTAGTACTACTACTACTACTACTACTACTACTACTACGACTCACTACCACTGCTGCTGCTGCTTTCTGCTGCTGCTACTACTACTACTACTGCTGCTGCTGCTGCTGCTGCTGCTACTACTACTACTACTACTACTACTATGAAAAAGAAGAAGAAGAAGAAGAAGAAGAAGAAGAAGAAGAAGAAGAATGGAAAGTAATGAAACTGAAAAGTGAGTGAAAAGGTACGAGTCCAACTGGAACCAAAAGGGGGGCGGAGGGGAACGGTTAAAAGAAAACAAAGTTAAAGTAGAAGTATGTGTTTTTGAAATAGTAAAAAAAATTGGGGGTGAATGTTCAAATGGATAAAGAATAGATTGCTAAAGAAAATGAAAATTGTAAAGAAGAAATAGAAGATGAAATAAACAAAGCACCTACATTTATTGAATAATAAGCAGTTCGGTAGTGTATCTGTGGAATGTATTGAGACCCAATGCTGCTGGGGTGGACTGGTACTTGTTGTTTTAGGATGTTGACGCCAAGTGAACAGCGGGTCCTCAGCCTGGCGACAATATAGCACTCCTACACAGTGCACACAAAGTTGTCACTCTGTTCACCAAAGTACTGGGACTTCGATAAGATTAATGTTGTTTTGGAAATGTTTGAAACCTAGAGCGACTAGTCTGGTCTGTGATGGCGGATTATGGCTATGTCTTCAGGAATGTGCGCATAAAATGTGCAGGGTATCTCACCTACCTAATTTTTGAAGCACAGTTCATGATGGATAGAATACACGATTTTGTGGCTCTGGCAGAATTTACGTTTGGTATTGAATGAGCCTTTGTGGCCAAGTAGGATGGTCATTGCCTTGGTGGTGGGATTGATTTTGTAGTTGGTTTTTGAGTTGAGAAAAATATTAACCGATTTAGATATGGTGATTGTGTTTTTTTGTATTACACGGAGTATTCATGGGTTTATTTTAAGGCTGGCTATGCTCTTCTTGTATGTGGCGATAAGACTTAAGGATCTTGTGCATGGGAAGTATGGAGGGGGTTGAGGAGGCAGGCAGTAGATCTGTCTATTTCTTTTGGAGGTTTGGCTCAGAGGCAGTTGTTCTGGAACAGCTGTGAAGCAGCTGAGAGCGTTATGAATGATGGTACTGGGTAGTCGACGGTTGGTGGAAAACTCAAATGTTTTACTTTTTTGTAGTATGAAATATGTATCTGAGCACATTCTTTATAGGTGGGGGAGAGTATGGGATGTCATCTTCTGTGTAACGCTGAGGAGAAAGCATGGAGTCTAGGCATAAATGTTAGTCAGTGGGTTTACAGAAAAGGGAGGTTTTGAGTAGCTTATGCTTGAGAGAAAACGTTAAAATGCCTTGGAAATGTTCAATATAAATTTGATGGGTGGGCGAAGGTCTCTGAACAAAGTTGAAGAACTTGAGGAGGTCTTTTTCTGGCAGGAATGTGGGTCCTAGGCCATCATCAGTTTACTTTTTCAGAGCTCTGGTATTGTGTCCGTATAAGGAAATGGAAGGCACTGTTCTAGGTGTCTCATGGAAAGGCAGGCAGAGAATCTCTCCCATTTTGCTTCCCATGGTGACACCACTGATTTGCAAGATTGTGTTGCAGTTGTTGGATTCAAAAGTATTCAAGGTTAGGACTGTTTCAGCAAATGATAGTCTTGTGCTGGTTCTGATTTTGTAATGGTCTTTGAGGACTCTTTCAGAAAGTCTTATTATTGTGGCTGTGGGTGGCTATTTGTCCAGAGAGAAAGTAAGGGCCTTCAGTTCATTAGCATTAGGTATGGAGGGACAACATCTAGTGTGAAGAGAGATTCGGCTGGAAGGTGGGGTCAGTGTAATATGAACTGATCATGCTGAGTGTGTGAGTCGTCACTTTGGGGTATGTGGGCATATGTTACATTAAGGGATGGAGAACAAAGTCAATGTACTGTGAAATGTATTGTGTAGGACAGCTACAAGCAGAGACAGTGGGTCGGCTAAATGTGCCATGTTTCAGTATTCTTGAAAGTAAAATGAAAGCGAATTGCCTTGTGTCTGACCTTATGCAGAGTTTGGCTGTCTCTGGTTCGTGATTTTGCTTTATTTCCTGGTTGACTGTAGTTAGGATGGCTTTTTGGTGAAGGGTTATTGCTGCAAGTGACGTTTGATTAGTTGTTCGTGAGCTACTTTTATTCATAACTGTTTGTCCAAGACAGAAAAATCACCACCCTTGTCTTCTGATTTTATGACAATATATTGTCGTTGTCTCAGTGACACAATAGTTTTGTGTTTTACCCGTAAGAGGTTGAAGTGGCGAACAGGATTGGGTTTTATTCTGAGGGTTTCTATTCTGTACTTTTTGATGTAGTGTTCGACACAACTGGATTTATAGAAAGATGGCTGACAGAGAAATGGTGCCCGAAAAAGTTGGGTGAAAATGTCCGAGCTAGCTGGTGATAGGGGTTTGGGTACATTTTCGAGTGCAGCTGTTTACCTTAGTTTCCAGGAAGGAAAAACAAAACAAAACAAACCAAAAACTGTTGACGGCAATGTGGTCTTGATATCTATGGTGGCAGACACACTGTTGAATGACAGTGAGGTTGTCAGGAATGCAGTAAACAAGGCGGCAGTTTTGAAAGGAAGTAATAGGATGAATGTTGTGTGTTTGGGGGCCAAGCCTGGTCTGGAGTTTTATCCTGTGTTGTTGTGTGTGTAGTCAGGATAATTTGTCTTCATTGATTTGGATACCGTAGTGAGTTGGTTGTGTGCCTGAATGAGCTGTCTGAGACTTGCGGTAGTGGCTATGAGCATGATGATTGTACTTTGTCGTTCAAAATGATGGTGAAGACGGAAGAGATATTGAACGTGAGTTTGTTATTGGCTTGGATAGGATATATGTGATGTGATGGTAAAAGTGGAATTGTTGAGATTTAAAGGAGCGTGAAAAAAGTGAGAATCCATGCGGATGATACGTTGTTTCAGGTACTGTTTTAGAAAGATTAGACACGATGCTTTCTTCCGGTTGTTTCTTGTTATTATGTTTTTTGCATAGTCTCGTGCCATTGGTTGTTTGATAGGTGGTCATGACTGAACGGACATATGAAAACTGGATGGGTGTCAGAAAAAGAATTAAACACCCGGGAGTTTCTTCTGGTTGTGGATTTTGATGATATTATTGATGGTTTTACATATGTGCGTGTCTGTGTGCCTGAAAGATGAAAAAAAGGGTGAACAATGAGAAATCCTGAACAAAGATCACACACACACACATGAAGATAATAATGTAGAAATGTACAGAAAAATATCTCATGTAGAACTCCAATCTCCAGTTTCACCTACACACACTTCCCATTTTCAGGATCATCAAGTATAGCTGGTTCATAGCACGTCACAAACTGCCTTCAAGATCAACTCCAGTATTACTTTTGGATGTAGAAAAAAAACGGAAGACCTACTTGTGAGCTCCAGTCTGAACAAAATCCCTACCGCTAAGTTACCTGTTATCTTTCGTTCCTCAGAATGTAAATGCAGAATGTGACACCCCCTGACCCCCTCTCCGCACCAAACCAAACACCATACTACGTGGCCCTAAAAGATTTTTCAACACAGGGTGTGTATTCTTCTTTTAGAGTATCAACATTGTATATACTATCCACTGCGAAATGTGGGGTAAGATCCACGTATGTGGAACATCCTACACAACTAGTACGTGCATTTCTGAACATCTGATCGACATCTGCCACTACTCACCCACAGCAGTCGATCTGCACTTCAACCATCCCCAATGCAATATCAATCACGTCAAGGGCCTTGGGCTTTGTCAATCACAGGATGACAACTTTGGCCGCACCATGCAGGAACCCTATCTTATTGCCAGGCTGGGCACACTTTGCCCACCTAGAACCAGCATCCAAAAAATAGCACATACCAAACCCCCCCACAGCACTGGCCTCACAGTGGTCTCCAAAGACACACTGTCTCACTACTCGTTACGTACCTCATGTACATGACAGCTTTTGTATTTTCTATTTTTCCTTTTACTCTCTTCATATTCAGAAATGTTTGTCCTACTTACTCATCTGTTCACTAATTTTCTCAATCTTATTTCGTGTCATATGACCATATATATTTTTTTTTTTTAGGATGCGTTTCTTGGTTAGTTTCTCTCTCTGAACTCCCACATATATTTTCTCTTTAAATGGCACTTTTTGCCAACATTATCGTCTTTGACATCATCATTACCATCACTATTATTGTTGTTGTTATATTTATTATAATTGTTATATCATTATCATTATTATTATTTAATGGCTACCAGACTAAACCGGTCACTCAGTTAAAGAAGGCTACTCACTGTGTGCGTAGCTTTCGTCGGCAATCCGGCCGACTTCTTCAGCGCAACTGCTGGGTTGAGAACCGGATTCAGTGCGCACCGCCGTGAGCGAACTCACGACAATGCAACTGAACGAGTGAGGAGTACACCGATGGCAGGTTGTGTCGGCCAGGTCGCGGTTAAGGGTGGGGTTCCTGGCGGTGATGTGAACTGCTTCTTTTTCCTCTGGAGCCATCTTGCCATTATTGTTATTATTATTATTATTATTATTATTATTATTATCATATTAACGTCATCATCATCAGCATTATCATTGTTGCTGTTGTTTTTGATATTATGATGATAATGATGATGATGATGACGATGATGATAATCATCAGCAGCAGCATCAACAGCCAGAGTAGCAACAGCATACATGTATGATATAAAGATACCATAATTTATCCTCCTTTGAAAGAAAGTACGGTTATGACATCAAGATACTATTATCTTTTTATCCTTCTTTTATCCTTTTTCTTTGGGACTTCTTTTAAGGTTTACTACAATCTTTTAAATCTGTACCCTCTATCTTCAGGTTGCTTTGCTCTTTTCTTTCCCATTCCATAAATTCATTCTTTCAACCCATGCTACAGTTTACACCAAGAGATCAGTGACTGTTTGTCCTACGTCTTCATTGTTTTGAATGTTACTCTGAATGTAGGTCCTGTCTAAAGAAGACCCAATAGGTCGAATTGCGCTGTGTCTGTTTCGTAATTTATTTGCTCTTTCGTCCGGCGGCTCGGTAGTAGTTCTACATTTGCTTGTATGTTTCAACTGATGCGTATGGTTACCTCACTTTCAAAGCACCGTTGTGTCATCGTTCGAAATTTGGCTACGTTATGTTAATCCGTTAATGATTCCATTTCTACTACGACAAACACAACTGAAACTATATAGAAATTATTACTAGGTAGTTCGTTTCTACAGACCATTTTCTAATTGTATTGACCACTCGTGTCGGCGGTTGGACAAAGAGGAACGGCGGTTGTGTTTTCTAGAAGTTTTGTTCGAAAGGTTTTATATCAAATTTATATGTATTGAAAGTATAAAATATCTACTGTCTAGGCATTGCAAAAATGTTTCATGCTGTTTAATAATTATTGCTGCAATGAGGAAAAATAAAGTTATCAACTCGTTAAAAGAGGGCTCATTCACTGATTTTAATCAGTAGTAATTTGATGCAGCCACAAACGTTTTAAACGTAACATACCTCTTTTTGTTCCTTGCGTTCTTAGGTTGTTGTTGTTAATATGTTTGAATACTTTGAGCGGTCGGAAAGCTAGCCGACACCGATACTGCGAAAGTAAATACATGTTTGTAACAAATTCAGTCCTGTGAGTCCCATTTGATCTGCGACGCTAGTTGCTGCTTTGTCGGCCGGATTCTTGTAGAGTGTGAAAGTGTAGCTTCTACTGCGGCTTCTTGCGGGGCGTGTCTGTCAGAGCTTTGCTTCGCCTTGAAGTAACATTTGATCTGATGATGTTGTTGTTGATGATGATGATGATGATGATGATGATGATGTGTGTGTGTGTGTGTGTGTGTGTGTGTGTGTGTGTGTGTGTGAGAGAGAGAGAGAGAGAGAGAGAGAGAGAGAGAGAGAGAGAGAGAGAGAGAGAATATGGCTGATGTAAGTCACCGTTCATTAATTATTTTTGCACAGATGCAACTGCCCATCGACATGTTGTTGTTGTTGTTGTTGTTGTTGTTGTTTTGTTGTTGTTGCTGCTGCTGCTGCTGCTGATGTTGCCGCTGCTCTTGTTCTTATTCTTGTTGATGTTGTTTTATCACATCCCATCCCACCGTACATTGGCCTCAGGACTGTCTTTGTCTTTTTAAGGGCAGAGTCCCTGTGATCAACAATAAGTTTGCAAGTTTTGACAACAGTAGAAATTGATGTTGTAGATGTCATGCATTGTGTATTTCAGTGCATACCGAAAAAGCAAAAATGCGACAAATCAGTACACTGCGCATCTGGCAAAGATGAAGAGAACTGTTTTGTAGGAAAAGGATCTAAAGTCCTTGCCATTAACCAGACACTGCCTCCCCCTGCAATTGTTCAGCAGAATAAGCAAGGTTTTCTTACAGTAGAGAAACTGACTGAAAGCGATCAACAGTGTCCTCCAACTCATTTTGAATGTCCATTATCATCATATTACTACTTGCCCGTCTTTTTGCGATGTAACCATGTCTTTGACTGTCCAAACCGGGAGGATGAAAAAGACTGCCATGATTACATCTGTCCTGGTTTCTACCGCTGCCTCAGATCTAAGATATGTGTTCATGCTGATCATATGTGTGACGGGAAATTCGGCCAGTGTCCTGAAAATGACGATGAATTGATGTGTGGATCCATGTGCCCTGATGGATGTGTCTGTTATGGGATGGCTTTTTACTGTAGCCAGCTGTTCTCAACTGATCAGCATCTGCAGCTTCGTCTGTGAATGCTGATAAAACCAACATGACTCTGGAAAGTGTGCAGAACAATGCAAAACTCATTTTTCTCAGTTTGGCTCAGTGTTTCTTATATGCTATCAGGTTGCCACGCCTGCCCAACCTTCAGGGGCTGGATCTGAGTCACAATCAGATCAGATATTTGGATTCTGAGAGTTTTGAAGAAGCAGCAAATTTACGTGCTTTAATCTTACGTGGAAATCCGCTAGACATTGAGGTCAGTCTTCCGGCAATCGGGTCAATTACTAAGCTTAAGGGACTCGACCTCTCTCACATGCGTATTTCACAGTTCAGCGCAGACTCTTTTGGAAACCTTGTGCATCTGGAAGAATTAAATCTCTCACACAGTCAAATGACAGGTATGTTGGGGGAAGGCTTCCATGTCATGCCTTCATTGCGGTCCATAGATATTTCCATGTGTCCATTGACGGTGTTTCCTCCTCGCACCTTGTTTAAAAAACTTTCATCACTCCAGTCAGTAATAGCTGCCAGTTTCGTCTTTTCGTCTTCTGCTGCCCTGCACTCCTTCCAAAGGATTTCAACCCAGCCTGGTGCAACTCTCCTGCAGACGACGTGTCATCCTGTGAAGATTTGCTGGGCAGCAACATATTTAGGGTAGTCTATGTTCTAGTGGCTGTCATTTCTCTTTTGGGAAATTCCTCAGTTATTTTGTTTCATACAATTTATGAAAAACAGATTTTGTCGTATAGTTTTTTTGTATGCATAATTCATTTAAGCATGTGCAATTTAGGACATAGCATATATGTATTTCTCATCATTAGGAAGGATGCACGGTTTAACGGGGCATTTCTCTGGCATGAAGCAATGTGGTCACAAAGCACAGAATGCCAAGTAGCAGGATTTATCTTCCTCCTGTCTTTTGAGTCATCTATTTGCATGACTTGCGTGAGTACTCTTTGTGCAGTACTGGTTCACTGGAAGTTTTCAAGCGGTAATCTTCCATTGCCATATAAACTGGTTAACATATCAAACACGACAGCCTGGATGGTAGTATATAGCTGTGGCCACGTGTCCTCTCTCCCAGTGTTCTCACAGTGGCAGACCTACAGCCAGAATGGACTCTGCATTCCATTGCCACCAGCAGAAGTAAATCATGCTGGATTTCATTTTACATTCGGAATTTTTAACATCTTAAATGTTGTCACAATGGTTATCACAAGTGTGGGGTTGCTTTATATCAACTGGTATTCCAGATCTAACATTGTGTTACGAAGTATGACCAACCCAAAGGCAAACGAGCTGATCATTTCCCAGAGACTTTGCACCGTTGCTGTCTTTAACATTGCCTGCTGTGTGTTGGTTGCTCTTTGGGGATTTCTGGTCATTGCAGACGTAACTGTCTCGTCAGAGGTCAATGTTGGGATAATGAAGTTAGTGCCACCATTGCAGGCTGCTCTGAATCCCTGTCTCTACCTGACCAATACCTTTATGGAGCATAAGAGTAAACAACGGCAGCAACATTTGTTAACTGTCCTTTCACGTCAACATGTTGGAAAATAACTGTAAGGCAAAACTTGTAAATGTAAATTGGTATGCCAGTAATGGTCATACTGAACACACCTAAAGTACTTGGCATCAGTGCAGTGTCTCCTCTGATGAGCAGCATTGCAATGACTTGGCATTAACTGCTCCCTGCGGATTTCTGGTGCTGGAGTTGGGGCGGGACCGGTCAGGATGTGGTTGTGGATGGGAACCGGTGTGAGCGGCGTGGGGGTAGCGCCACTTATGTGGCACAAAAAATGAGACAGCACAAGAAAAACAAATGTCTCCATTAAGTGAATTTTGATCATATCCTGTCTGTGCAACTCTCTGGTGATCCTGTGGTGAGATTATCAATAAACAGCCTTCTTTCAAAGAGCTGCAGTCAGGCTACACCTACATAGATGATACATCGTGTGTTCTTGAACACCCTTCCTGCTGTCTCACTACGCATGATCGCATGTTCACTACACATGATTACATCAATAGTTATTACTATATTACCGGAAGCATTCCCAGGCCCATGTTTTATTAGTTTAATGCATTAGTGTTTGGCTAATTAGTGACAAATTACGTCTCTTACAGGACCCAAACCAAGGCTGTTCTGCACAATTCCTAGCTGCTATCAGCAATGCTGTGACTGACCGTGCTTGGGCTACTGAATAATAGAGCTGCTTGCCCTGATGGTTGATATCTTGTAAACGTGCTAACTATGTCAGCAATTCTCAGTATTGATGTGACTGACGATGTCTTTGCATTCTGACTATTGATATTTTTACCTCCCTGTAACCTCAAGTGGATCCTCAGTCTTTTTTTTTTCTTACTGTGCTTTCTTGCTGTTTTAATTTTCTAGCTTTTAATAGTTCTTTTGATGCTGCCGTTTTCCCGTTTTTGTGCCCTCGATAGTGAGTACATCACAGAATGGTATGCGGTACATCTTTTGATGTCAATAGAAGATACCCATAAGCAACCAGGTCCAGGTGACAGTTCCAAATCTGTGGATGAAGAGATGCATCTGCAGATGATATGCATGATCCACATATTCTGCTAAAGATAAATTATATATATATATATATATATAGTATCAAAGTGCCCTTCAAGATTAAAAAAAAAGCTCAACCACCTCGGGAGCAACATCTGTTAAAATGAGGTATTAAAATGTAGAAGTAAAATATCTCTACACAAGCTTGTTTCAAGCTTTCGCTCTCTTCAGGATGATTTTTTGGGGGGGCGCGCAATCGTGTTTATATAGCGTGCGGGTCCTCATTTCATTTTTGTGCGTGTGGGTCAATTACATTCATTGCACGTGCTATCTGTGGTTCTCGGGTTGCTTGCTGTGGTCTGTTCAGGGGGAATTCGCTGACAAAGATTTCCATTTATGCCTGCAGTTATTTACTATTTCTACTTTTGTATTCAAAGTTGCTAAATAGAGTTTACATAGTATTAACCATTTTTCTGTGGAACATAAGTTGCATGTTTTTTAAATATTGTTGTACGGTGTTGCTCTTTTTTATGATTTTCCATGATGATATGCTGTAGTTTTTATTACTTTTTTTTTATCTTTAAGTCTCCAAATGTATTTGCTCAGTTCAGTTTGGTTTTTGTATTTTTCTTTGTTGAATGACTGTTTGTGGCTTGCGCATCTAGTTTTAAAGTGGTTTTCAGTAATCCCTATATATGTATCTTTTTTCATTTCTGATGTTACAGTAGCTTGGTATACAATATTATTGTAAAGGCATTTGTTGCTTAGGGGGCACCGTTCTTTTTTTTTAGTGCAATTGCAAGATATCCTTTCATCACCTTTCTTTGCTGTGTTGTTTTTCATTTTGTTGGATAAATCAATTATGTTTTTGAGGTTAGGCATACATGATTATGATAGTTTGATGGTGTTTTTGTTGGATATTTTGAACAGTTTGTGTTCTTTTGGGAATGATGTTGTCAGTATTTTAAAGAATTCTTTTCCTACGTTTGTTTTTACTCTTCCATCATATGGGGGGTTTATACTATATGATCTTCCTTTTCCTGTTTTTCTTGTTTCTGTTCATGTTGTTGTCTGGGCTATATTGTAGTTTGTAATTGTAACCACTGTTTTGCAACGCTTCTTGGTAGAAAAAATAACTGTGCGAAATTTTCCAAAACCACAATTTTAAAAAAAATTCAAACTGGAAGCAAACAAAAAGGTAGTGACCTACCTAGACATAACATTAGACCTCAACGACCACGTGTACAAACCATATAAAAAAACCCAACGACACACCCATCTACGTAAATATCAAAAGCAATCACCCACCATCTATAAGACTATCCAACCTGTCATGCAACGAAAGAGTATTCAATAAAGCAGCAGCAGAATACCAAGAAGCATTGCAAAAAAGTGGTTACAATTACAAACTACAATATAGCCCAGACAACAACATGAACAGAAACAAGAAAAAATGGGAAAAGGAAGATCATATGGTGTAACCCCTCATATGATGGAAAGAGTAAAAACAAACGTAGGAAAAGAATTCTTTAAAAAACTGACAACATCATTCCCAAAAGAACACAAACTGTTCAAAATATTCAACAAAAACACCATCAAACTATCATACTCATGTATGCTAACCTCAAAAACATAATTGATTCATCCAACAAAATGAAAAGCAACACAACAAAGAAGGTGATGAAAGGATATCTTGCAATTGCACTAGAAAAGAAACAGTGCCCCCTAAGCAACAAATGCCTTTACAATAATATTGTATACCAAGCCACTGTAGCATTAGAAAATGAAAAAGAAACATATATAGGGATTACTGAAAACCACTTTAAAAACTAGATACGCAAACCACAAACAGTCGTTCGACAAAGAAAAATACAAAAACCAAACGGAACTGAGAAAATACATTTGGAGACTTAAAGATAAAAAAAAATAAACTACAGCATATCATGGAAAATCATAAAAAGAGCAACACCGTACAACAATATTAAAAAAAAATGCAACTTATGTTCCACAGAAAAATGGTTAATACTAAGTAAACCCTATTTAGCAACTTTGAATACAAACGTAGAAATAGAAATAACTGCAGGCATACATGGAAAATCTTTGTTAGCGAATTCCCCCTTAACAGACCACAGCAAGCAGCCCGAGAACCACAGATAGCACGTGCAATGAATGTAATTGACCCACACGCACAAAAATGAAATGAGGACCCGCACGCTATATAACACCGATTGCGCGCCCTAAAAAACACATTCTGAAGAGAGCGAAAGCTTGACTACATTTTAATACCTCATTTTAACAATATATATATATATATATATATATATATATATATATATATATAGAGAGAGAGAGAGAGAGAGAGAAGAGAAGATAGATAGATAGATAGATAGATATTGTCTAATTTGAAAATTAAACGAGACTTACCTGGAAGTTCAAGTTTAATGGAGATTATTTCGAGGATGCTGTTGGTACCGGGTAGAGGTATACACATGGAGACGAAACCACGCGCGCGCCCCGGACTTCAGCTACCTGTTGTCTCTGAGAACAAAACTCAGGAGGGTTCAACAGAAGTACCTCGAGTTGCTGATGGGTAGGCACATGTATACCTCTACCCAACAGTATCCTCGAAATAATCTCCATTAAACTTCAACTACCAGAAAGGTCTCGTTTAATTCAAATTATTCCTCGTCTGCTGATTGGTCAGGCTTATACATGTGTACTAGCAGCCCGATTGCTGTAAGTTGAGTACAACGGTATGTCTATTCCAACCATAAGCAGCACATGTTTCATCCAACGAAATGGTGTCTCTTAAAAAAAAAAAAAAAAAAAAAAAAGCGCTTTCCCAGTTTGTAGCTGGCAGCCTTTTTCAAATACTGTCGAAGGTGGTGCACCAGACACAATCTCTTGTTTTCCAAACAAGATATGACTAAAGGCTTTGAATAAGTCCCTGGTTTGGTTTGTTTTGAAGGAGAGCTATATAGAAGTACGCATTTAGATCATGGATTTTCACATTATCAACAGCTAGACTTTGAAGACCACTCTGACCAAAGAGTAAAGTGAGTAACATAAGAGTTTTGAGTGTGAGTTTCAGAAAGCTTAGCAGTTCTGCCTCTGGATACCGTGCTAACATATCAATGACTGTGTCAACATCCCATGTGTCACAGTACTTTGGAAGTGATGGTCTATTGTTGAACAAACCTTTGACAATTTTACAGACTACAGGATGTTGACCTATTGTTTCTGCGTTATCAGGGCAAAGGTATGCTGAAACCGCACTCCTAGCTAGGTTAACTGTACTATAACTAGCGCCTGCAGGTTACAGTCCTGTCCAAAAAAAATGCCCACATGCACTTGAATACATGTAGTGATTTTATTTCTGCTTACAAATTTCTGCCATTTTTGAATGTAGGTTTTGTAGGACTTATGGGCACTGGGTCTCTATGAATCAATAGATAGAGCAACCGATTTTGCTGAGATCTTGCAGACGAGCAGGTTTACCGATGTTTCTGAGTTAGAGGATGAACTGCTTCGAAGCTGCTGGGTAGGTGAAGAAGAAAGAGTCTGTGCCTGAGTTCTACTGGTGGGCAGGACAGAAGACGTTGGAGAACAGCGAGCCACGGTTGTGTCGGCCAGTTGGATATCACAATTATCCCCTCTACATGGTCTCTCCGGATCTTCTGCAGCACCCGTCCTATGATGCTGAAAAGTGGAGATACATACCACTGTAAATGCTCCCAAGGGAAGGGAAAAGCATAAATTGCTTCAGCATCTGGATCCGGCCTGTACGAAATGTATCGCCGCATTTGAAAGTTTAACCTGGAAGCAAAACGGTCAATATCTGCAGAACCCCTAAACTGTTTGAAGGCAGACTGCAGAGTCGGCTCATCAAGTTTCTACTTCACATCAGTGTTCTGACGTCTTGACTCCTTGTCAGCTGTGGTGTTCTGCTTCCCTGGAATAGGCACTGCACTGATCCAGATATTTGTTTTTAAAATGCACCATGACCAAATTGTAAATGCGATGTCATTACAAACAATTGAATGGCTTGTTCCCATGCGATTGATACATCTCACTGCTGTTGTATTGTCTATCATTATCATCACATGTTTGTTTTCCAGGTTTCCCTAGAATGACTGCAAAACAAGTAAAACAACTTTCAATTCTATATACGTAATGTGGAAGACCATTTCATGTGGCAACCATTGTCCACCTGAAGCTGTACCTTCACACTCACACCCCCAACCTGTGCCACTGACATCAGCGTTGACATCTGTATGTAGTGCAGTATTGCAAATGTCATTCTCTGTATCAGTCACATTGACAATCCTCCATTTAAGCTCTTCCTTACTCTCTTCAGACAAATGCATGACTTGGTCAAAGTCACCTCTGCTCCTCTTCAAAGCTATATTTTTGTCTTTTTTAAGCTGTCTGTAATAGAGAGGTCCATACTTGACAGCAGCAAAGCCAGTCACATTATTTTTTTTCTTTAACTTGAGCAACCTCATGGATTGTGCGACTTTCCTTATCAACTAGACTGTATGCTGACAGCCCTTTCAGCTCTAAGTGTGACTTTCATGGAGACAGAATCTAGGATGACTCCAAGGTATTGAATCCTAGTTGTGGGCTGAATAACCGACTTCTTTGGGTGAATGATAAACCCTAACTTTTGAAACAAATCAGTGGTGTCTGTAACATTCCTCATGCAGTTGCTCTTTGTGAGTCCAAATCCACAGAGAATCATAAAAAACCCATAGGTATATGACCTTTCATTCTGAGGGAGGCGTAGACAGGTTTAAAACAGCCTTGTGAACAAATGGAGAGCTGATGATAGGCCGCTGGGTAAGCATTTGAATACATAGAGTTGATCTCAGCATTGGAATCCGAGTAGTTTCCTGTGCTGTTCATGGATTGCTACACTATAGTAGGCATTCTTCAGATCAATTGAAGCTATACAGCGTCATTGAGTCATCAGAGTCAGGGCTGTGTTTAGATTATCCATTCTGAAATGATGATAGCTGACTTCTAAATCAAGTCTTTTTAGATCTTCTGTTCTGACTCTAAATTGTCTCCAGAAACTCAGACAAATCTGGCAGGGTGTGCTTCTGGAGGATTCCTCTTAAGTAGTCCCGGCAGGGTCTCGAATTTTTTTTTATTCCAGCTCGCATCTAGTTCTTGAATCAGGCTTCTAGCTGATTCTGGGACTGTTGTTGGCCCACTGCTGTCCATCGGTTCTGAAAGATCCTTCGACATGGCGATTGAAACAACCGGCAGTGTGTGCTCAAAAGTTCAGCTTCTGAAACAGCCGAGCACAAAGGATCAAGACTACCAGTGTCGATTAGAAAGCCGACCAGTCTAATATGATAAACGTTGGAATAATAATTTATCCAAGATCTTATAGTTTCTTCAAAAGATAACCGATCTCCGTTTTGAAAAAAAAAATGTGTGTCGTCAGCAAATTACACAATCTTATGTTCAACGTGATCTCTTGCTATTCCCTTGATAATTTTGTTCTGTTGGATCATGTTTGCCCAAGATTTCAACACGTAAAACAAATAAATACGGCGAAATAGGATCACCCTGCCTGCAACCCCTACTGATTTTAAATCAATTTGACGTTTGTCCATTTATGATTACAGTAGCTTTAGTATTTCTAAATAACGTTTCTATCCATTACATATATTATCTCCAAAGCCAAAGGCTTTAAGCACTTTAAACATAAAATTCCAGTCAATGGTATCAAAGGCTTTTTCGAAGTCGACACATACAATAACCCTGGAAGATTGTCTTTATTTGAATGGCATATTAAATCAAATATAAGTCTAACGTTGAATTTGAATGGCATATTAAATCAAATATAAGTCTAACGTTGTCCCCGATAAATCTTCCATGGATGAACCCTATTTGATCCTCACTGATTATTCCTGGAAGAACTGATCTATTCTGGCTGCTATGCGTGTTGAGCAGATTTTATATACGACATTCAATAACGTGATAGGTCGCCAGCTTCTGATATATTCCTTAGATTTATCAGCTTTGGGAATACCTATCATAATTCCTTCTTTCTGAGTGCGGATATTTCTTTTTTCTATCTAATCCTTCATTAAGTGATCCAACCACAAACATCCCAATCTGTTTCCAGAAGAAATTGAAAAATACAAGGTGAATCCGTCGCTTCCTGGACTTTTATTATGTTTCATATTTTTAAGAGTTGTGGTTGCTTCTTCTACTGTTATTTTGCCTTCCAGAGTAACTGAAACGTCGTGATCACGTTTGGGAGCTCTTCTACAAGCTCGTCGATGTTACATTCTTCTACATGGCCTCCTTCATACAACTGAGAGTAGAAGTTATTCACTTCACCTATAATGTCTTTAGTGTTTATTAAAGCATCTCCACGCCTATCTATCAGTTTAATCATTTGTTTACTGACATAATTTCGCTTCTCCAGGCCACAAAAGTAATCTGTGATCTTTTCACCTCGATAAATCTACCTAACTCTAGATCTGATCAAAACGCCTCCAATTATCTTCTCTCTAATAGCATGTAATCATTTATTCTTCAATCTAAGTTATTTTATAATCGTCAGACGATTTTTCATTTTTTCTCTCTAATGTATGGATTTCTTTTATAAGTGTTTTTTTTTTTTTTTTCCTTCTTGTTATGTTTGTTTCTTTTTCGAATGGAATATGTTATAGTTTTTGATCGAATTTTCATCAGTAGAATGTCAAGAAAAGTTGCTGCAATATTGTCAATTCTAGTTGCCTCAACTGTGCTTGGTCAAACTCTAGATTGTCGCCACTGCATACGCTTGTATTGTTTCTTTAATGACATTATTAATTTTACTAACACATTTATAGTAGTCTTTTAGTAATGAACAATCACATTTCCAAAAATTGCTACCTTTACTAGCATGTTTATCGTTCCAAATTAATTTTTCCACAGCATGTATTTTTCTACTTTGTTACTGGCATATACAGTATTTTCTTTAGAAAAAGCAACAAGAAGCAATATATACTAGTCACATAAAGTTAAGCACAGGCCTTTGCACACAGGGTTGATTCATCCCTTCAAAAAACATTGTTTTTTTTTGTTATGCGGCAACCAATGATGGAATCTCACACAGCAGTGTGTAATCCAGCCTGTGTCAACTGGTAGTGCGCACGGGGGTCTTGGTGACCTCGTTACCGCGCGGGATAAAAAGTGCAAAGTTGCGTTAACTGTGCCTGTTTTGCATCAAGCTTGCTGGCGACACAAGATGTGTAAAATGAAAAATTCTTTTTTTCCCGTGCAAGAGCAGTCTCTCAAGTGAGTTTTATGCCCCTTCTTTTTGGCTGTTTAAGCGCGGGGTTGGTTACTGTCAGCCCTTTTCTCACCATGCCACCACGAAGAAAACTTAGCACCTTTGACAAAACCAGGGCGATTGCGTGGATACAAGATGGCATTGCAAAGGCTGAAGTGGCGCGACGACTTGGTGTGCATCATTCAGTTATTGTTAGACTGAATCAGCGTTTTAGGGCGACCAACAGCGTTGAAGAGAGGCCACGGTCAGGTCGGCCTAGGCAGACTACTCCCAGAGAAGATCGTTTCATCGAGAGGCAGGCCCTATTGCAGCGGGATACCACTTCCACCAGCATCCAAAGGCAGCTTTGTATGGCAAATAACACCATCCTCAGCCGTCAAGCCATACGAAACCATCTTCACCACTTCGGCCTCAGATCACGTCGCCCAGCTGTTCGACCACGACTGCTAGCAGCCCATAGGCTGGCTCGCCGAGCTTTCTGCCATCGTCATGTGAGATGGAATCAACAACAGTGGTCCCAGGTCCTCTTTTCAGATGAGTCGCGGTTTAGTCTTGAACACAATGACGGCCGAACTAGAGTTTGGAGGCGTGTGGTGAACGAACGTTACATTGATGCAGCTGTTCGCCAGACCAGGGCCTTTGGGGGAGGATCTGTTATGGTATGGGGTGCCTTCAGCCTCCACCACAAGACACCACTCTACCATATTGATGGAAACCTCACAGGCATCCGCTATTGGGATGAAATCCTGGCGCCTTTCATTGTTCCGACCATGCAACGGATAGGACCCATGCAGTCTTCCAAGACGACAATGCTCGGCCACATAGGGCCCGGGTGGCCGAAAACTCATTGTGCAGGCCGGCATCAACAGGATGATCTTCCCGGCGTATAGTCCCGACCTCAATCCCATCGAGCATATGTGGGATGAGTTGGGGAGACGTGTGAAGGAGAACCATCCACCTCCCAGAGACCACCAGGATCTCTTCCAAATGCTGCAACTGGAATGGCAGAGAATCCCTCAGAGGGTCATCAGAACACTGGTCAACTCGATGAGGAGTCGCTGCGTGGAATGTCTCGCCAATGGCGGTGGCCACACCCACTATTGAAATGATTTTGTGAACTGAACAGATTTTGCGAACTTTGATTTCGACCCATCCTCTGTTTAATTGTCTGTAAATCAACAACCGTTCATTCGATCCCAATGAAATTCAATGTACGTTGGAACAAGATAATGAATTAAATCTGTTCCCAATTTCAAAATCGTGGCTTTTATATTTTGGAAATTATGCGGGTACATGTAAACTGTGCTTAACTTTATGTGACTAGTATACATAAAACCAGACACTTTTAACATGAAATGCATTTCTTCTTGTTCTTGTTCTTCTCATTTTTGTTATTGTTGTTGTGTGTTAATGTTGTTGTTGTTGTTGTTGTTGTTTTCTTCTTCTTCTTCTTTCATTGTCGTCGTCGTCGTGGTCATCCTTTTTTCCTTAACAGCTAATCACCACACATGTTTGGTAATGGGATTGGTATGTACGAAGAGCAAACATTTCTACGTATCAGCTGAAGATTCTAGTAGAATATCCAAGTTAAGCATCTAAGGGAAGTATCTAGATGAAGTATTTAAGGGAAGTATCTAGATGAAGTATCTAAGGGAAGTATCTAGATGAAGTATCTAAGTATCCGGGTAAAGTTCATGGAAAGTCCATGTGAAACGATCAGGTGAGATATCCGAGTGAATTATCTTAGCAAATAACTTAGGCAGTTTATTCAGGTGAAGTGACACAGTGAAGAACGCAAGTGAAGTGTCTGGTTGAGTTTGCAAACGAAATCTGGAGGTGATGCATGCAGATGAGAATGGAGAGTATGTAGACAGAATGTCCAGAGGAAATATCTAGCTGAAGTACTAAGGTGACCTTAGGGGAGAAGTAGCCATGTACAATTTTCAATCAAGGTGTCTAGAAGCACATAGCCGGAAAAAAGCAAGATTTGCTGTCAATGTACAGGTTCTTTCCTTTAGGACGCTGTATTCTTCAGGACACTAGATGCCCAGGGCACACTGAGTTTACATCCTTTTTGGATGCTATCATTGTGCTTTCTGCAGAACAGTAAGTAGAAACACGAGCTTATAAAAAGTGAGTCTTTTTTTCTTTTATTTCTGTTTTTGGAAGATCGGATCAGCACAGCATCAACTAAAGCGATCACCAGAGACTTACCTTTGGAACGTTGTCAGAATGATGGTCTCACTTCTCGCTATACTTGTTTCTCACTTAACTCAAACACAAGCGCAAATGGCGAACGGACAATGGTGACTGTAAATTCTTCTGAAACAGTGTGGAGTCTACCTGATCTAGTCAAAACGGATCTGCCAACTTCAGCAGAGCTGTCGTTGAAGAGTGTATACAACATTCAGACAACATCAGAGTAAGTGGTATAACTGGTTTCGTCAAATTTGATTGCCTGTCAACGTTCATCAGTTGTGACTGTAAAATCAACATAGTAACATCTCCGGGACGTATTTTTCGTGTTCATGTGTATCAGGACCTGACGGCAAACGGTTCTGCCTTAGAGTTAGGGGATTACCATGGAGGCCGCCAAGTTTCACGTCAGTTTTGGACAGCTTCAAAACTCAATCCTCCATACCTGTTTAGCAGAAGCAACAATATCGTGTTGTCTATAAGGATGATGAGGACACAGCCTCTTAGCGTTCAACTGTGTATCACAACCATCTCTTATATGCAACGGCCAGTGATTGAACTGAATCTAACTTCCGAAGCAGCAGGAGGTAAACTCTCCGAAGCAGGAGGTCTCTCTCTCGCTCTCTCTCTCTCTCTCTCTCTCTCTCTCTGTGTGTGTGTGTGTGTGTGTGTGTGTGTGTGTGTGTGTGTGTGTACGTGTGTGTGTGTGTGTGTGTGTGTGTGTGTGTGTGTGTGTGTGTGTGTGTGTAACTGAAAATCTACTGCTAGGTTATTACAATATTGATCTGTTGAAATCTCATCTGTCCAGGACAGATATATTTTCCTCATACAACATGTCCAAAATATTTTACACCCCTACCCGTGTCAGCTCAACCAGATTACTAATTGACGATTGTATGTCCGGACTCCAACGAAACCGTTGAACAAAATGTTCCGTGTAAATAGATACAGTGATCATTTTCCAGCACGTGTCAAGAGGGCGAAAACGGAATTAACATCGCCCCAAACAATTCACAAACATATAACCCACAGATCGTTTGGCAAAATCTCAAGAGGATATGATTTTTTTTGCCGATCTCTGCCACTCACACCATTTTCGATTTTCTACAATTATACTTACAAAAAAAATTATGAAGAGAAAATAAAAACACGCTCTGGAGTATTGACTACAAAAGGTGAAAACTGTTTATGACAGACACCTTCCATTCAGATATACAAGAATGAAACACACTCAATCAGCCTAAATGGATGACTGAGGAAATATAAACTGCAATATGCCTTTGTGGGGTGTTTTTCTGAGAAAGGGTGGAAATCAGATAACTTCCAAAACGGCGAAATAAGGTTAATTCACTCAGTTGCGCGCAAGAAACTAAGGGAAAGTTACTATACCGCCAGAAGAAAGAACCAGAAAAAATTGCGACACAAAAACAACACGTTTCGACCACTTTGATCTTCTTCAAGCAAGACAAAGAACATTCAAGACAATGACGACGAAAAACCAACAATTATGTTTCTGTTCAAATCGGGCGCAAAACTGATGTGGAGTGCTCATTTCATATATATTTTGCACCCAGTTTGATGAGATAAGTGATTATCTGTGTTTATTGTTTTCATTGTCTTGAATGTTGTTTATCTTGGCCAAAGAAGATCAAAGAGGTCGAAATGCGTCGTGTTTGTCTTGTAATTTGGTTTTCGTTCGGCAGCATAGTCATTTTTTTTTTCTTTTTGGGTTGTTTTGATTTCGGCCTACAGTCACCTCACTTTGCATTGTGCACAAGAAGTATTATTAGGATTTTGTTTCTCCCAAACAAAAGTCAAAGTAGATAGAGAAAACTGTAAAAGAAGTGACGAAGAACCTTCGATATGCCACATTAGCAATGTCATCCCAGACAGACGAAAGCAAAAAAACAAAAACAAAAAAAAAAACAAAACAAAAAAAAAAAAAAAAAAAAAAAAAAACAAAAAACAACAAACAAACAACAACAACAACAAAAACACAAACAACAAAAAAGAAAAAAAAAACTTACAGGTGTGACAGAACGTACCATAAACTCAAAGAAACACAATCATCTTAATGGCTTGAATAATGCTGCCTATCCAAGAATATTCCTTTTAAACCGTTGGTATCCTTTATGCCTGTAATTAATATTGTTGTTGTTGTTGTTGTTGCTGCTGCTGCTGCTGCTGCTGCTGCTGCGCTGATGCTGTTGTTGTCGACAATGTAGTTGTTGTTTTTCCGTCATCGTCATTACAAGATTTTAAGCAGCAAAAACAAGAAGAATAGTTCGGATAACATGTGTTTGTTAATTGCAGGATACATTCAGTCGCCATCATGGGATGGACAAACTGCGTTCCCGACAGGTCTGAACCTATGGAAATCTCTGACTCTGCCCCTCTGCCATGTCTGTGCTGGTGAAGTTCTTACACCCTGTCTATAGGTAGTTGCGACGAAGAGTACTTAGAAATTTTTCAAAACGGAACGAACACAACGAACTTCTCTGAAAAATACTGCACGCCGAACATAGTAAAATTCCCAGTGTCCACTCCAGTCCCGCCTATGCGACGCTATACAGCCAGTCTGCAGTTTCACTTTGTCAGTAGTACAAGAAGTCACGGAGCTCAGGGGTTCAGAATGATCTTCTACATGGGTTTGAAGATTCCAGAAGCAGTTGGAGACAGAAGAAACTGCTCAGTGCATTCATTTCAACAACGGTTCCAGCCATTCTTCTCTTGTAACGCCAGGTGGGATTGTCTGGAAGGAGGAGAAGACGAAAGACTGGTGTCCCTATATACAAATCTTGACAGGTAAACTGAGTTCTTTAGACTTACCATCAGTGAGGAAGTTCACATATTTCAACAAGTCATATAGTATCAACATACTTATGAACAGAAGAGACAAGGGTGAACAAAAGACACAGTTTGAATAATTGTACATCTTTTAAATTTTGCTCATGCAAGAAATACAATCTCTTTAAGAGTTTGTATTACAACAAATAAACAAACATTTAAACAAACAACAACAAAACTTGTTTTTTTTCCATAGGTACCACTATCATTTTCCCCCATACACCATACACTGCAATGCTGTCCTGATGGCCCTTTCATATGTGCACAAATTTCCACAGGTGTGGGAGGGGAAAGTGGTGGATCAGGGCAACGTGTTACGAGTATTTGAACGAGACATGGTCCTGGGTACAGGCGTCCTCTGCGTGTCAAGCCAAAGGTGGGGCGCTGGTCAGTCTGAACACGCCTGGCGAGTGGCAGGCTGTTAAGGAGATGCTGAAGTTACGGCAAGCAGATGCGTATATTGGTCTTCAGACATTTGAGAGCCATGTCCATATGATGTAAAAACTCTCTCTCTCTCTCTCTCTCTCTCTCTCTCTCTCTCTCTCTCTCTCTCTCTCTCTCTCTCTCTCTCTCTCTCCATTTTTCCGTGCAATTTCTTTTTTCAATTCTATTGATGTGATGCAGTGTCGAGACGAGGAATAAAAGCCCTGACCGCCTAGGAGGGATAGAGTACAAAAGAGACATATCTGACAAGCGGACAGCAGAACTCGAAAGCCGAGTCTAGGGAAGGTGCTTATTGGTAGGGGTGTAGGGGTGTGGGTGGGCTTTACTTAGTCTGAAAGACAACACAAAAAGTCTGTTTATGAACGAATTTAGTCTGGTGTGATGGCCAAGGTGCCAACCATGAACACCAAGTTCCAGGATATCATGGAAGAATAAACGTAAATAAATGACTCCACCTCCTACCTGAACGAAAAGACGCCAGGTTTAGAGACAAAAAGAAAGAAAAGGAGACTTTTTTTGGTCTAAAACAAACCATTCAAAAGCTGCCGCAAACCAACAATAACAAAAACGAAATAAAAAAACTGGGACAACTATAAGACACAGCTCATATCCTCGGTCACTACCAAGAGAGAATTTCGATGAAGGCTATGTCCCAGACGACTAGACACAGTCATCTGAAGCCTCTGCCCAAACCAGGGAAATAAGTACTGTCACCAAAGTGGCTGCTGCATACACACCTTGCAAAATGTGGTCAAAAACTGAAAAAAGAGCAAAAGCAAGAATCTGGCTAGAGACCTTGACAATAGATACGCCCTCCTATTCATAGAGGCAATAGAACAGTAAAACAGGTAACGAGTACTCGGCAAAACGTGGCCCCTTTTGTCTGTGAGGTATATGAAGGATTAAGAAAGTAGAGAAGACAAGAAAAAAAACCTATAGTAGTAACAGATCTGGAAGATGCATACAGCAAAGTTCAGCTTTAGATTCTCATGGAACTATTCCCTAAACATGGAGCCATCAGGACATCTACATGATAGGCTGTGGCTGCACGGTAGTAAAAACAGAACATATGGACTTAAACGTTTAGATCATTTTGTCTTTTACACACACACACACACACACACACACACACACACACACACACACACACACACACACACACACACACACTCACACTCGCGCTACTTCACAGAGTGGATCAGAAACAAGGATGTGATTTGTTTATAATTACAATGTCTGATTTTGTTTATCTTTCTCATGAATGTCAAACGGTTCCCCTTTAAGTTTCATTCAGGATTTGTATATCATTGAGATGTGACTTGTTTCATTTTGTTTGTTCATTGATTTATCACTTTTGTATCGTTAAATGTCGGTACAACAGTATATAAATCTGAAAGTAAATTGTTCCAGACAGTCAGTCGGAATCAGAAACACACATATGCCATACATATACAACAAAGAACACCCGTGTGTTGATCTAAACACTGCCCAGTTCCATGTTTTATCAGTTCAGCCTAAACTGAAGGATTCAATGGGTATAACTGGATCATCTATGTCAACAGGTACACTGATCAATTAAAGTGGCAAGACGGAAGCATAGCATATCACAGAGACCCGATCAGCTGTTTTGCAGATTTGGGACATTTCAACCACATTGCTGTTTCTTTGTCTATCATACTGGTTTTGTATACGGCGATCTGTGTAGCAGAGTGTATTTCCAAGTAGGTGGTGCACTGTGTGAGTTAGATCCAATAAAAGGTAAGCTTTCGAAAAAAACCCTACTTCGACTGTTAAAAGTGAAGTTCCAGAATCTTTATACTTACCATTCAAAGGAAACTTCATCGGGTGTGACAGATGTAGAGGCCAAACGGTTTCCGATTCCCATCACAGCTATTTATCCAAGATTTCCCCCCATTCCAACTGGCTCCTGTCGAGTTTGCTACGGGCTTAGGTGAGAATCTTGGGAGAGCACAATTGAGTCTCATCCGCTTGATGGATGCGTCTCTGAATGTTGTTCAAATTTCCTGACCAGCACTGCAGACGTTCATCTCTCAGGCGTGATAGATGCCATGGTATGTTAAGAAAGTGGATATTGAGTGCGACCCTGTCATCTAATCTCAGAACAAACCGAATTTCATAATGTTCATCATCCTCATCCTCATCAGTCGGCAGAGAAAAAAACTAAAGTCCTGCACCCCTTTACACCCTGCTGTCCTGACGATCTCAGTGTGGATTACCTTTCTACGTCTATGCCCTTGATGTGATCCTGCTGAGGTCGTCGGTATCGGCTGGTTCATGGGGACTACAGCTGGATGGGTGTGGCAGTGCCCTCGAGAGGCAGACGCTCGCTCATGCTGGAGCAACCACTAAGCAGTTAGCGACGTCAGTGAGGGGCTTCAAAGATGGTGTCGCGCATATGTTGAATCAGACCAAACACTACTGAATGTCACATCGTTAAGCCGGACGGCCCTACCACCCCTACCCACGCCTATCACACACTAGGTCAGACAACACAGGACACTAACACAGCTTTACAATCATGCACACACTTCTTTATTTCACACACACACACACACACTATGGGCGCCACCACCATGTCCATCCACAACCGCACACCGGTATCCAACTTCCCCGCTGACCCACCCTACCCTGCTACAAAGACCTGGGGGACCCTAACCTATCCTAAGACAGCAGTTGCGGTATTTCACTGCGACCTGGGGACGCAGCGATAGCCCGCACACACGTGGTGGCTAACTACTAGGGACAAGGACTAACCAAGGGACTCTAATATCTAAAAACTACCACCACCACCCACCCCTATCCGCGGGACCCACCCTTCTTTTTTGACCCGGGACCACTACCACGCCGGTCGCTGCGTCCCTAAGGGAGGCAACAACAGGTGCCCTATCCCGTGCTGGCCACTATGTCCCTAAAGGAGGCAGCAGCTAACACCCCTAACCCTACTGCCTAATTGCTACACCCCCTTCCTACCACAAAAAACTTGGACACCCTCCTCCCCTGAAAACACTGCTCTTCGGCGCTGTACGTGGCCTCTCGCAGTCAGACTCCTTCCCAGAAGACCCGCTCCTCGGCGCTGTCCGTGACCCCTCGCAGGCTGACTCCTCCCCCCTCCCCCCAAAAAAAACAACAACAACAAACAAAAAAAAACTCTCTTGGGCGCTGTCTGTGGCCTCACGAAGACGACTCCTCCCCGCGATGAACACAACACACGCACTGAGGGTGAAAGAAGGCCTGGCGCAGCACCCCCTCACATGGCGCCTGAACAGGACGATTCTTCCCTCCTGGGAAAGGGGAACAGGTGGCTGGAGAACTGCCTCACAGACGGCAGACGGTCTGGGTGGACTTCCCCCTCCCGGAGAGCACAGGTAGCAGGGGGAGAACTGCCTCATAGACGGCAGACGGCCTGGGTGGACTCCCCCTCCCGGAAGAGCACAGGTAGCAGGACGCCGCCGCTCACCTGCCAGCACGCGGGCAGCAGGCTGCGGTGATCCGGCCCCAGCCTCGGCACTGAAGCAGGATGCCCGCTGAAACAACTGTAGGCCACTACTGTAGTGTTGCTACTACCTGAGTCATCAAGACACATAGCCTGCTTGGTAAGGCTTCAACTCTCCATCTCCCATACTTACCTCCCACTTGGACATGAGAGTGACTCCTTATATTTTGAATACATTCCCCAACCCATTACTCCCTGGAGTTATCAGACTCATTTCCTGCCAACCCTTACCACAGCAGTAAAGCCGTCTTTCTCCCTGAGCCAATCCCACGTTATTACATATGAAAATAGGTATCATATCCAAATCTCGGAAAAAAAACCAACCGACTCCAAGGCGGACTCCACCCCCCCCCCCCCCCCCCCCCCCCCCCCCCCCCCAGAACATGCTAAGTAGTCTAGGAAGTGGGTAATTTCACAAGGAGATGTCCTCACGCAAAACGTAATAATGAGCATCTCTCTGCTAAACTTAACTCCCTCGTCACTAAGGCAGTTAAACCTATCGTTTAATAATTTCCTCTATGTGTTTTTCCTGAATGAGTAGTTCTCATAAATTTCATGTAGCCATCGTGCCATCATGAGAAGTGGAAACCTACTGATCACCTTTCAACGTTGATGTAAGCAAAAACGTCACTTAGGCAGTTAAACCTATCGTTGAATAATTTCCTCTATGTTTTTTCCAGAATAAGTATTTTCTCATAAATTTCATGTAGCCATCGTGCCATCGTGAGAAAAGTGTCGACGAAAACAGTCAAGTGCACACACACACACACACACACACACACACACACACACACACACACACACACGCACGCACGCACGCACGCACGCACGCACGCACACGCACGCACACACGCACGCACGCACGCACGCACGCACGCACGCACGCACGCACGCACGCACACACACACACACACACACACACACACACGCACACACACACACACACGCGCGCGCGCGCGCGCGCGCGCGCTCCCTTTCCCTTCCCCATCAGATTGATTCTGCGACGTGTGTGTGTGTGTATGTGTGTGTGTGTGTGTGTGTGTGTGTGTGTGTGTGTGTGTGTGTGTGTGTGTGTGTGAACATCCACCCTTGTTTGTAAGTTTATGATACTTTTTGCGATTTCATCTTTTGTTTTATTTGTGTCTTTCTTTGACTATTTCTGTATTTGTAAGCGCTTGGGGCTTATGGTGTGAGAGATTAAGCGCCATAAATAAGCGTTATCATGATGATGATGATTGTTATTACTATCGTTATTATTATTACACACATGCACACACGCACGTACGCACGCACTCATGCACGCATACACACACACACACACACACACATACATACAGAGAGGAGAGAGAGAGATAGATAGATAGATAGATAGATAGATAGAGAGAGAGAGAGAGAGAGAGAGAGAGAGAGAGAGAGAGAGAGAGAGAGAGAAAGAGATTCCTGCTGTGTTTCTAGAGAGATGAACATATTATAGAACAACTGAAGTTTGGATGATCACGCACTAGCAATACTTTGCCCATGTATGATAACGCGGTTACTGTTGAAGTTAATTGATACTCAGTTCAGTTCGAGCACCATTTCATTTCTTTCTTGTTGGTGGTTTTTCAGACGTACGATTTGTCTCAGATATCAGTGATAGTCTTCTCTCAAGGAACAATAGAAAAAAAAGCAACTAAATGGTATGCCACTTGTTTCACTGCGATTATAGAATTATTTAGCAGTAACCTTGAGCTAGTAGGTATGCACAATGCAACAAAACACGGTGTTAACATTGTTTTCGTATCACGACAGCATGTAACTTCACACCAAGCACTCCCAAACAGGACGTCACATTCATTCCCTCTAATTCATCATTTCCTGTTCTCACCGTCACGTGTTATGAGGGCCACGTGACGCACCAGTTCTTGGAATGTGACGTCACTACCAGGTGTTGGACAGGAGGAGGGGAAGAAGGGAGCAGGAGCTCCCAGTGTGTCCACACGCTTTCTCCAGCTCCTCCGTCTTTCCGGTGCACAAACAGGGCGCAGGAAGTACCATACACGCTCGTGTGCGACCACCCGCAACGACTGTGTCGATTACAGCGATGAGGACTTCTGTCAGTTTGAACCTTGTGCCCCTGATGTAACTTTTGACTGCGGAAATTCAGAGGTAAGTAGACAGTGAACGTTCGTGACCTGGACCCTGCGCTTCAGTTATGTTCCATGGTAAATATTCCGGGCAGATTGAACAGAAGTTCTCTGTGAATATCAGCTTTGTACATTTGTTACATCTGACTGTGCAATACAATATATATGCTAATGCTGACAAACTGATGATAGGTACTGTTTGTTGGACATTATCGATGACTCATGCATGATAGAGTTGGACATTATCGATGACTTGTGTTTTATAGATTATCTTTTAATGAAGGTCTTCTCGTTTGTCACATGTTGGCAGACGATACTCACCTCCATGGATTGAATTTGTTTAGAACTATGGAAATTACGAAGGAAAATCTGTGTCACTCCAAGAATATTTCAGAAAGTCACAATGTGATTGCAACACAATGAACTCGATGATGAAGTAGAGGATATTGAATTCTCCAACGCTTCCTCTGCATCATTTCGGGCCTTCTATTTCACATAACACCCATTACCATTGAGCTTTCTCAAACAGATCGAAATCTGGGCTTTTTGATGATGATCTGGCATTAAAGCAACATGATATGAAAACACGTAAAACAGTAGTACATATCCAAATCAGACGCGTTAGCTGTATTGGCTTCATTTCACACCTGATAAGCCATACAGCTACTAAGTCCCTCCATCCTACGCAGCACAGTTCCGTACTAACCAACCATTCATTGGCGCTGAAAACAACAACAACTACAACAACACTACAAAAGTTTCAGAATACTCCTGCAAGGGCATGCAAACATCTTGTAACAGTATACACTTCAAGCCACGTCTAAACGAAGCTCATTAACTTCAATTAGAACAGAGAATTCAGTACAAAATATGCTGAAGAAGTTTTCAGATAGCTACTGGATATGTTCCTCTGTATTGCCTAAGCTCCTTTCAACAAAACTAGTGAGAGTGTGCAAAACTTATAAACAACTGTCTTGCAAGATTCTGAGTTTCGATGCCATTTAAACTCAGGCAGATTTGAGTTTCGGAGGGAGGACCAGAATTTACTATTATTTTTTTTAAAGGCAAGTCTCCAAGCAGTATTATATCAGCAGCATCAAGAGATGTTGCAGCCATCATGGCTGTGACCTTTTTCATCCTTTATGCATTTTGAGAGGGTTTTCTGTGAATAGTGCCGATTCTAATAGTGTTGTTCGTTCGTTCGTTTGTTTCTTTCTTTGATTTTTGTTCTTTTTTTCCCAATTTAATCTAGCCAAATTGACTCGATTAGAATGTTTTTTTTTCAAGGTGGCATACATTGTGCGGTTTTAACGTTTCAGTAATTGGGATGAGCTTTTTGCCAGTAATATTATGCCCAGGAATGTTAACATTGCCGTCAGGAACACCGTATCTGATTCTAGAACTTGTAAAACCAAAGATATAAAATGAAGTGTCTGTGTTTTGCAACAATGAAGATTCTTCACGTGATCGATTCTGAATGATGTGATCATTTAGATGGCTATCGTGGAGTCAGTGTTTTCTTAGGTTATGCTGACAAATACTTCAACGTGGTTGTCTTTGCACGTGAGTGCGGATGTAGAGACCTCCAAGGAATATACGAGTGCACACGCGCGCGCGCGTGCGCGCGCGCGCGCGCGCGCGCGCACACACACACACACACACACACACACACACACACACACATAATGAGGTTATATATATATACCGAGCACCATTCCAGCTATAATAATTCAGCGTTTATAATTCAATATTTCTTGCAATCATTGCAACACCTACTGCTCTGTAAGTTGCTGGAATGGGTGCTCGGTACTTATCCTTGGAATTTATTGTTTATTGTAATTTAGTCCCTTGCGGATTCATTCCAAGAACTGGCCCTCAGAACTTGTGTCTTAAGAGGTTATCTTTTTATATTTTCTACTTTTCACAAGAAAATGTAGCTTGTTTTGCTCTTTCATGATTTTCTTTTGCTTCTTAGGTGGCACCTTTGGTTGGTTTTTTGAAAAACTCAACAAACATACTACGGTATTGCACACCAGCCTTTTTCTGGTATAGCATTTTTCTTAAAACGAAAAGGCAGAGGAGTCAAATTACCACTTTCCGCGGTCACTGAGGAGAAACAATCAGGTTTCGAAATATCGGTATCTGACCAGGAGTTATATGTTAGTGAGCTTCCTTCCCATTGGAGATGATCTCCCGCTTCGGAGACTACAAGCTTGCTGAAAGTTCATTTTGAGAAGCATATATTATTCCCCATTCACCCACTCAAGCACATACTGTCAGTTAGGCGGAATCATCTACCACTGCAGATATGAAGGGTTATCCCTCTCCTATTTCTACAATCTGAGACATAGAGCAAACTTTGTTTATATATATATTGTAATTTGAGGGTAAAAGTAGTAAAGACCAAAAAGAAAACGGGGGTCAAAGGGAAACAAAAACAATACACAACGTCTCGACTCTGACATGAAACAGAAGTTGTTTCAAAAAAAAAAAAAAAAAAAAAAAAATGAAGTGACAAGAACGCAAAAATCACACACAAAAGTGAGGAGGCTGGGTAGACACAGGCTAAAAAATGTGAGCGAATAGAAATAAGAGGAAATCTGTATTGGAAAATAGATTACATAATTGTTCCCTAAAAAGACCCAGTCAAGTGTTATCAATGTAGATGCATGTATCTCTCTCTCTCTCTCTCTCTCTATATATATATATATATATTCTATTATGCATGTATTTATGTGTATACACGCACACACACACACACACACACAACGAACACAATACAAACCAGCCGCCGTGGCGAAGTGGTTAGCGTCGCGGACTCCTGGCTGGGAGGTCGTGGGTTCGAATCCCATCAAGTGTCATTGTGGGTTTTCTGCCCCGACTGGCTCCTACCCAGAGTTGAGTTTGCTGCGGACTCAGTTGGGAAGACTGGGACCACACAGTCGAGTTTCATCCACTTAATGGATGCGTTTCTGAGAGTGTTGCTCAAATTTCCTGACCAATACTGCAGGTGCCTGTATCTATCGGGCCTGGTTGACGCGGGATATATTATGAAAGGAAGCGTGGAGTACAGCCCTATCATGTAGTCTCAGACCGAAATGGAAATCCGTAGCATCATCTTAATCATCCTCATTCTCATCGATCAGCATAAAAAAGTCTCAAGTTCTGTGGCCCTTCATGTCCTGCTCTCATGGTGACCTCAGTTTTGAATCTTGATTTTGTTTATATCTGATATTGTTCTACACAACCATTTGTTATTATTTTGTTCTTTCGTCATCTTTCTCCTCTGCATACAGGTTTTTTGTGTAGTTAGTTATTTAGAAATTTTTATTAGTTCTATTGGTGTTGTTTGAAGACATGCCTGATAGATCACCTGATATGATTACCATTTTACAGTGGAATGCCAGATCGATAATTACAAATGAATCATATCTTATTCAGCATCTTGCAAAATTAAGTATCACATTTTAATATTGCATTCTCTAAATGTATTCAAAACAAAATTACCCAGACTGCCTAACTTTTATTATCCACCAGTACATAATCAAGGTTCTAATGTAAAAGAAAGAATAAGCAGTGCTATTTACATCCGGCAAGGCATTGATTATTCTTTATGCCCATCACCAGTTCCATCAGATCAACCAGACTTGTATTCTTGCGCGGCAAGTGTTAGAATTAATAACAAGAATGTTCTAAACGTCGTCTCCGTTTATTTGCCAAAAGGATCGAATGATCGAAACACTGAGTGGCTACATTCGTTTAAAAATTCTGATGAAAAGTGGCTGGTTGGTGGAGACTTTAATGCCCACTCTCCATTTTAGGATAAAGACTGTTCAACTATAACCAGCAATCGCTTTGTTGAAAATGTGGTGGACTCATCTTTGTGCTTGCTAAATGATGGCAGCATCACACGAATACCAGATATTTCTACCCACAGAGCAAGTGCTATTGACTTGTCCTTAATTTCTTCACAATTAGCTTTTGACTGCATCTGGCAAACATATCAAGACACTCTTGGAAGTGATCACGTTCCACTAAAGATTGGATTGAATAAAAATTCTGAAATAGCAAATTTCCAGAAGACAAAATACCCAAATACAATTATAAATTTGCGGACTGGACGACATTTTCGTCTCTTCTTTCTCACGTTGATGTGGACGATGTTCTTGACAATGAAAATGATATAAATGTTTTATATAGTAAATTCAGTGAAATGATTCTTTCTGCCGCAAATGAAACTATTCCTAAATGTAGAATTAACAGAAATAGAAATCATGCTAGAAATGTGTGGTGGACAAAAGATTGCGAAGAAGCCGTGAATAAAAAAAGGAGAAATATAAAGCATACCTTAAAATTAGGTCTGAGGAAGTAAAAAAAAAAAGAAAAAGAAAAACATCAAATGTGGAATGATTCACGTGTACATTCCTATAGAATAGAAAAGACACACGAAGAAATGAAGAGAGCCAACGCATGTTCTAACAGAGTTACAGCCAAAGCTAAACGTTTATATTGGTCATCCTTCTGTGACAAAGAGGTTTCTCAGCATAAAGATTTTCAAAAAGTGTGGAAAAAATTTTCGGGAGATGAAACATGGGTTAAATCTTCCTCGAAGTCCCATTAAACTGGATAATAACAAATTTCCAACTTCACCGGAAAAGGCAGAAGCATTTGCTGATATGTTCTCAAGGACAGTGCGAATGTAAAGTCTTTCACCAGAATGTAGACAACTTCGAGAAGAGGAAGAAAAGAAACATCCGTTTGATGAGCCACATGCAAATAGTGATAGTTTTGTCAATGCACCACCTTTTCAATATATGAGGTGAATGATGCTATTTTTTCATTTACTAACAATACATCATCTGTAGGGTTAGACGCAATTTCGAATTCTATGTTGAAACACTTACCAAATAATTTCATAAAATTTTTTGCAACAATATTTCAACACATTTGGTCAGAGGTTATTATGCCAGGAATATGGAGGCAGTCAGTAATAATTCCCAGAATATGGAAGCAGTCAGTAATAATTCCCATGTTAAACAAGGTAAATCCGCAACAGATGTAAGTAGTTATCGACCAGTAGATTGACATATTATTGTGATAAATATGACGTAATACCACACAATCAAGCCGTTTTCGAAAAAGGAAGATCAGTTATCGATCATATAGTTGAAATAACTACACAAATTACAAACCAGTTTGAGAAACGAAAAAAGCGTTTTGGCTACATTTTTTTATGTTTAAAGAGCTTTCGATTGTGTCTGGCATGCCAGATTGTTATTCAAATTAAGAAACACAGGTCTATGTGGCAATCTTTATTATTATATCAGAGAATTTCTTCAAGACAGAAAGCTACAAGTTAAAGTAGAAAATACGTTCTCTGAATTTAAATCATTACAAATGGGAATTCCACAAGGTTCTGCAATAGCTCCAATGTTGTTTAAACCCCCCCCCCCCCGTCTTACTCTGTGATCTTCCAAAACATATAAGCAAAAATATCACAGCTGTGCAGTATGCTGACGATCTGTGCATATGGATGAATACTTCAATAAGGAAAAATTGTCCTAATAAACACTTAATTACTACAAAAAAAACTCTACCAAAACGAATTAGACAGTCTTGGTAGATACATGTTCGCGAATGGTCTAATGTCTTCTTGTGAGAAAACATATATCGTGTAATTTAACAATGGCGCCGATACAAGCGATTTGCCCTCTTTTAAAATGGATGCATTCACACTTGACCACAAACCTTTAGTGAAGTTTTTAGGCGTACATTTAACATCTTAATTAACGTGGAATTTTCATATTCAGTACCTTCTGAACAAAGCTAGAAAAACACTAAACTTTTTGAAAATTATCAGTAAACAAAAGCTGGTGTCAGGATATAAAACACTTTAAAACATTTAGCTACATCACTGATCCGATCAAAATTATGTTATGCACAAGAGGCTTTCTTC
>JADBJO010003366.1:12500-22500 GCA_016801955.1 Conus betulinus | reverse complement strand
GTGTTGAAGGGGCTGCCGAAAACCTGCGTCTGTACGTATGTGTATTAGGTTTGATTTGACTGCTTTTACATCTTAGTTTGAGTGAAGGAGGTTTGATTATTTGATGTTTGTTATCTTTGTTGTTCAGATCAAGCCAGTCATGCCATTTTGTGTTAAAATGTCAGCCAGTCAATCCCAGAGGCCGTCCACAGCTAGCGCTACACAGCTTCACGTCGACGGTCCTCCTAGAGCATGGAACAGATTGTGAGAAAATATTCCGAAGAAAACATTGAATCAACAGACAACTTTGAAAACCGGAATTTGAATGCGATTAATCAGCAAAATAAGAGCACAGAAACAAACAAAACAAACAAACAAAAACAAAAACAAACGAGCAGTGACGCAAAACTTGATGATCATGATGTTATTGCACTACTGAAATTCGTTTACCAGTTCCGTCGCTTCACTGTAGACACTTTCATAACACAGCAATCGTAATAATAATAATAATAGTGATAATGATAAAAATAACAATGATACTAATACTACTTCTGCTAATGATAATAATGACATTAAGAATACAATTATAATGATACACACACACACACACACACACACACACACACACACACACACACACACACACATATTCGTGAGCACAAACATGCACGCACATGCATGTGTTCATATGCTCTCTCTCTCTCTCTCTCTCTCTCTCTCTCTCTCTCCTCTCTCACACACACACACACACACACACACACACACACACACACACACACACACACACACACTCAGAGGCATGCATGCACACACACACACACACACACACACACACACACACACACACACACACTAATATGTATGTGCAACACGGTGTCAACGACACAGATTCTGTGTGTGTGTGTGTGTGTGTGTGTGTGTGTGTGTGCGTGTGTGTGTGACGACATGAAGCAGCGATACTACGCTGTGTACTTGAAAAGAGAGCCGCCAAGCTGTCGGCTGCTGACTGGTCAATGATTTTATGGCGTCAGCCCCTGACGTTGACAAAGGTTACGATGAGGCAGGCGGGCGAGCGCGCTGTCGGCTGCTTTGAAATGGTTGACGTGAAAGCGGAGAACAGTACTGCTAGTCCACACCATGTGTGATGTCTCTGGTCTTCGGCGCATTGTGGACATGGTGTCCCGAATCCCCATTCAACCACCCACCAGCCAAGGAACTAGCCCACCTTGTTTGCAATGCTACACACTCGTCTTCCTGCCATTGCCTCTCTCACTGCACTACTCTCTCTCTCTCTCTCTCTCTCTCTCTGATAAGTGAAGAACCGTGTTCTACGCATAATAATAGACCACCATCTTTCATGGGCTGCCCACATATTATGAAAGACAATACCCAGACAGTCAGTTATGCGGGATTAAGCACTTTTTGAACGTTCATGCCAGCAAGTTATGCGCAAGTTCAGTCAAGCCAATAATTACTTCTATAAACGTGCACTTAAATCAGTTCTCCTGAAATGTCATACAGAATCATATATATTCAAGTTGGGGCTCTAACAACAGAAGATATGTTGGCTATTACCAAAGGAATGCGTCTGCAAAAAATAGCATCTACATGAGCCCCAGAAACCATTCCATTTCAATTTAAAATGATGTCTAAAAAATCTACCATCACCCATACCTGGACCTGATCTATTCAAAACAAGGTTTTTTTTTTCATTCTGGCTATCTCACTTGCAGAACAAAAAAAAATGTTTACATATTTTGCACACTCTCATGAGTTATATAGATATGCAGAACATTCATTCTACTGATGCCTATTACCTATCCGCATGTATGTTATTACCATAACATCATCGATATACAATTTACTTACATTCCCAAAGTAATTGTCGCTACTGCTTCAAAATAATTTGTCACTGGACACAATACGCCAATTCCAGCTAATGTCAGTATGTGAAAGATTTATGATGTACTTGTGCAGTGTATGTATGTTAGCCAGCGCACTGCTCATATCAAGATAGGTACTTTTTTTCCCCCTTTGCCCTCATTATTGTTTTTTTTTCTGGGCGGGAAGAGGATTTGTCGATAGGGAGATAAAGGGAGGGATTGTTTTTCTCTTCTTCTTCTTTGTTTTAAGATTTTTCCTTTGTTAATCTGTTATTGCCTTCCTTTGTAATATAAACGCATTTTTTTCTTCTTCTTCTTCTTCTCTCTCTCTCTCTCTCTCTCTCTGAACAACAAACATTATAAGCTGTTCTGCACTGCCTATGTTGGCTATCATTCTTTTCATTTTATCCTTGAAAGATTTCATTTCATCTATGGCCGGTGGAGATCGCCATGATTTGAAGCCATATGTGTTTTTGTCCTCTTTTTTTGCATTCGGGTTCAGGAAGAAAAAAACGCTTTCCATCTCATGTTTCGTATGAATTTTTCAGTTTGTTCTATTAACCTTTTTAAATAGAATTGCGGGTTGAAGAATGGTATATTTTTGTTGATTGTCTAAAATTGATTTCCTCCATTTTGAAATTCATTAGGCCAAAGTGCTCAACTCGAGGAGCTATTATCAAGAATAGTACTAAAAACGCCCAATAAAACTTTCAAAGTGCTCAACCCCTTGGGGAGCAACAGTGTCCCTTAAGCAACAAATGCCTCTATAACAACATTGTATACCAAGCCACTGTGACATCAGAAAATGAAAAAGAAACATACATAGGGATCACTGAAAATCACTTCAAAACCAGATATGCAAACCATAAACAGTCATTCAACAAAGTAAAATACAAAAAAACCAAACAGAACTGAGCAATATATATTTGGAGACTTAAAGACAAAAAAAAAAAACTATAACATATCCTGGAAAATCATAAAAAGGGCATCACCATACAATAACATTTCAAAAAGATGCAACCTATGTTCAACAGAAAAATGGTTAATACTATGCAAACCATACTTAGCAACCCTAAATACTAAAGTAAAAATAGTAAACAACTGCAGGCACTAATGGAAATCGTTGTCAGCAAACGCACCCTGAACTGTAAACAACCTGAAAAACCGAACAACACGTGCAGCCAATCCGCACGTGCAAACAGTGACACTAGGCCATATAACACCGGCAGTAGGCGACCCAAAACCATCCTGAGGAGAGCCAGCGCTCGAAACAGATCTGTTGATGATTTTAAAAAAACTTCCTTTTACCATACTATTTTAACAGATGTTGCTCTGCAAGGGGTGAGCACTTTGAAAGTTTTATTGGGCGTTTTAGTACTATTCTTTATATATATATATATATATATGTATTTTTTGTGCAGAAAATTGGTTTAATATATTTTTATTTGAACACTTGGAGCCAAAGCATGATTTCTTAGATGTTTCGCAATGCACTGACATATTCCTGAAAACTAAACATAATTTTGTGCTCAAACAATACATCTCTTGGTTAGAGGATTTTGGCAAGAAAAAAGTAGCACATGCACAGATGTGCTGTTTTGGCACCCAAAAAGATGAAAAGTTATCAATGTTAAAAACCCAACATCTGTCGTAACCTTTTCAATAATTAAAATACAAAACAAAAATTTGACACAAAGCAGCTTATTTTTTGAGCATACGTTCATGAAAAAAAACACAACACAAAAAACACACGTATACCTGAAGATATATGGTTTTGGCTGTAAGCCATTGTGCCTGTTGGCTTGCAGAACCCATTAGATGCTTTGAGAAAAAAGGTATCAGATCGACTGCAACTGACAGTGAATTTAAGCAAAACTAATATAATGGATTTTAGAAGTGGTGAACAATTAGCACAACATGAAAGATGGCTATACGAGAGAACAGAAATTTAAGTCACAAATAGTTATAAATATAGCTAGAGATGATTTTCACAACGATATTTAGCGTGAACAGATGCTTCTATAACAACATTGTATACCAAGCCACTGTGACATCAGAAAATGAAAAAGAACATACATAAGGATCACTGAAAATCACTTCAAAACCAGATATGCAAACCATAAACAGTCATTCAACAAAGTAAAATACGTGTAGGAAAGGAAAGAGACGGGTTATTGAGATACTGAGAACAATGAAAAGATCTAGTTGCAAAGTGAGACAACTGCAGGCGGAAATCCAAACAAACCCTAAATAAATGTTAGCGAACTGAAACAGAAAAGAAAAAGAAAAAAAGTAGATAAACGAATCACAAGACAAAACACGACGCATTTCGACCTCTTAGCTCTTCTTCAGGCAAGATACAAAACAATAAGGACAACAAAAATGAACGAGCTATCACCTATTTTCAATCACTTCAGTGCAAGATAGGCGTTGAATGAAAACGAGGCTGTCAGAAGGGAGATAATGTGTCAGCTAAGGACGTAATGATAATAACTATATACTGATAAGATTAATAGTAATGGTTATGGTGATGATAAAAATATTGAAATAATAAATAAAGAAAGGATTACTACCACCTTTGATAATAGTATGGCAATAGCAGTTGCAGTTTGGGAGAAAGGAGAGTAGTTTAGAGGATTCTTAAACAGCATGGTTGCCATGGCAACAATCTTCGTGGCAATGGCGATGGTGATGTTAATGGTAGTGATGGTAATATCAATACTAACAATCGTATTAATGATGATAATGTTAACAACTATAGTGAAGGTAATGGTATTAATGGTACTGATAATAAAAGCATGACACAGAAATATATTAAAATAATAATAATAATTGATAGATAATAATAATAATAAGAAGAATATAATAATAATAATAATAATGATAATAATAATAATAATAGATAGATAGATAGATAGATAGATAGATAATAGAAGATGTATCAACCGCGACAATAGAATAAATAGCTAAAATAACAAATGATAACAACATCAATAATAATAATAATAATAACATTGATAATGATGGTACTAATACTAATACTAAGGGGAAAAAAAAAAAGGGGAGGACAGGAAGAACAAGGAGGAGATGGAAGGTACAAATTATGGGAAGGTTGGAATCTAATAGGTAAATCAATAATTATAATATGTATATTAATAGTTTTGATAATAATTGTAATTGTAACCATACAGTAATGATAGTGATGCTATAGGAGGCTGGAAAAGTAGTAAGCTGGAATTTCAGAAATATTGTAAAGAATATCAATTATATTAATCATAAAGGCAAATGAAACAAACTGCAGCGTTACCGGAACGCGACGAAAAAGCGAAAGAGCACACAAAACAAAGGGTGAAGTAACGCACTTTAATGCACGACACAAAACAAGACAAGAAATTTTCGGCAATAAGCCTTCCTCAGCGACAAAACAATAAAAACAGTACAGACTTTAACATGCGCAATACTCCCCTTGTGAAGCCAAAGTGGTGAATGAACCAAACATGGCAATGAAACAAGGGGCAGTGAAATACAAGGCATGATACGCATAACTGTTTTTTTTTAATATAATGGTCCTTGAGAGAAGCCCGTACACTGGTATTTTAACTACACAATCTACGTCCGGATGGAAAGAAACATTAAAAAGAACTATCAAACAGATGTAGCCGCGCGCGCGCGCGCGCGCGCGTGTGTGTGTGTTTGAGAGAGAGATAGAGAGAGAGAGAGAGAGAGAGAGAGAGAGAGAGAGAGAGAGTAAAGAAAATGCCGGCTCTTTTTCGGAGGGAACAACGTGCTCGATTTAGAAATGGATTGTTCTATTTGTTCAAGGACGAGGAGTCAATTATGTATTCTCAAAGTTATCAGCCGAGAAAATTCATTAATAATTCGACACCACTATTGCTATTATCTGTTGTATATAAAGTCGGCCATCTTGTCTTTCAAGACATCTACCTATCTTTCAATCTCTATCTATCTATCTATCTATCTATCTATCTATCTATCTATCTATCTATCTATCTATCTATCTATCTGTCTGTTCTGTCTACCTATTAGTCTGTCTGTCTGTCTGTCTATCTATATCTATCTGACTATGTATCTATCCATTCATCCATCCCGCCACCCATACATATACATTCATACTACAAAATATAATTGGCCTTAAAGGTAAACAAAGCAACACAATTAAACTATATTATATGAACACACATCAAACTAAAAAGTGTGTGTGTGTGTGTGTGTGTGTGTGTGTGTGTGTGTGTGTGTGTGTGTGTGTGTGTGTGTGACTGTTGAAATAAGATTTGAGTAGTTCATCCTCTGCATCAATACTGAATTGTGTTTTCATTCATTTTAGCGTTGTCTCCGTTCTTGAAAGCCACAGTCAGCTATGTTTTAAAAGTAAGCGAACATTAAGAAATTATGCCTTTAGGGAGGAATGAATGCAACGAGTGGGGCTGCAGGATGCGCGCAGTTTGTGAAGTGGTGACGTCTTTCTCCGTTGGGCTCTGCAGTCATGAAATATGGGCTGGTACACCCATGGAGCCGTTTTTCATGAGGTGGTGTTGTGTCACGCACGATAATCAAACAAAAGTATTTCCTAGGGAGCAATGATGTCCCTTATCGTCTCAATGGAATTACCTGTGCATGCCTTCACTCTATGTAAACGCTGCGCAGGCCTCGAGGATGGTACAGGATTGCTCCTCACTGGTTGCTTTGGCAGCTGAGGAAAGTGCTTCTCTAAGTCTTCAATGCTTCTGGTTATCTTTTTCTCTGGTTTGCCTTTTAACTGACTCTGGAGAAAGCCCCAGTGATGGTGAGGAAAGGTCCACTGACACAGGGGGAGTCCTGCTGACAACAGGAACGACTACGATCACAAGACTGTCTACATGCACACTCACATATAGAAACAACCATGTATCATGTGTCTCGCAAGCAACCAAACATCTAACTCCTTTATTTCAATAATAAAATAAAAAAAAAAAACAGGATACAATTTTAAAGTTCTTCCCCATAAAGAAGAAAAACATTTTTTTTCTTTCTGCACCTCACTTCTTTGGTGCAAGAAGGTTTCAGTATCTTCTGTTTTTCTTGGCCAGTATATCAATCCAGCAACACGCCTCTTCGCAGAAATATGTGTTCAAGTCACATCCGCTCACTGCACAAACTTCAATATATATTTTTCTTTAGGCTACAGACACGTCCAAACAATTTATTCTTGGTTCCCTGACCCTCATTTTCATTGTTCAAAATACTCTGGGTGAACACACCCCAATTCTTATCATTCACAGTACAACATTCTTCCCATCAAATGAAAAAGACCTTCTAAGCAGCGGACATCATCATTTCAGGGACTGAAAAAGGGCTGTCAGGGTTTCAGTACCACCTCCTCTGTACAGTTTGCTTGCCTTAGAAAGACAAGGCACTCTGTTAGTAATCTAAATTAATCATTTACTTGATGATCGATCACAGGGTCCACATCTTACATATCCAGTGTGTGAACAAGGTAGAACTTGGAAATCATTCCAATTACGAACAAAGTGAGAATAAACGATTTGAACTTTAAGATTGCGATACAAGCTTGTATTGAAAATTATCAAAATTGTTCACACATCTCATACTCACCCTAGAATCAAACCATATGTGACAAATGGTTCAGAGTCCAACTCTCTCTCCATTCTTTGTAAACTTCTTCTTCCTCTTCGTCTCCTCCTGTCAATTTCTTCTTTTCTCCAACAAATCTGTGCTCTCTTGATCACTGCGTCCGCCAAAGTCACAGGCAATTTCCGTTTCTTCTGAGAGTACAGATCATATCTTAAAAAAAAAAAAAAAAAGAAAGAAACCGACCATTGAAGAGCAAGCACCCTGTACAGGTGAGTTTTCAATACGAGTTCAAAGAAAAAATTCCTTCCTGTTCTTTTTTTTTTCTTTCGTTTTCTTTTTCCTTCCCCATGGTGCATGACAACTACCACCAGGTATTCTCTTTACAGGCACGTAAGACCTGGTTGAGAAAGTTTGCCTGCGTCCGGAGCTGCCCTGTTTCCTCTTCAACGAAACGGCAGTGAGTGGGGCTGTGGGATTGACGCGGCGTGGTGTTGGCGTGTTTCACTGGTGGGCTCTGCAGTCATGAAACATGGGCTAGTAACCCATGGAGCCGTTTCCATGAATGTTATGTCGTGTCACTTCCAGTGGTCACACAATAGTAATTGTCACTGAGGAATCATGTCTCTTGAGTCTCAAATGGAATGCTCTGTGTGTGCTCATACCTTATGTGAACACAGGGCAGTCTTTCTAGGGTGGTGCAGGAGTACTGCTGGCTGGTAGATTTGGCAGTTAAGGACACTTTTGGTTATTCAGGATCTAGTCTTACTAACTCTTGCTTTAGTTCCAACAGTGGCAGCTTCCGTCACATGTAATTTCACAGTATTCTAGATTATGCTTTGATTACAACAGAATTCAAATGCATTTTGATGATCATGATATTTACCTTCTTGAGTCAAGTCGATGTTGAGACTGCTGCCCACTGCTACCTGTCTGTGGAGTGGAAGACCAGACTGCAGAATATGTGGTCAACAGATGCCCCTTCTGTAAACCATAAAGACAAGACGTATGACCACCATAAACCGTACTGGTAATTGAGATCTATGTCTGCTTTCAGTAGGTTGAACAAAACTGGTCTGTTTATCAGCAGAACCTGATGAAGTGTTCTAATGATTTCGTTTAATGTTGTCGATTTATACGTGTAGTTGTCAATTTTGATCTTCTGACGCGAAGACTAGACCATATGTAAACAGTGTTTTGAATCCCTAGCCTTTTCTCATCGTTTACTGGACGCTGAGCCGCTTGATTAGTGAGAGAACTCCACTGTTTTGTAAGACGGGTGTGTTCCCGATACGTAAGACAGACCAGGAGTTGCTAGACAGGAGGATAAGGCGCTTGGCTTGGGCCGAGCTGGTGGATTATTTTTTCAACTTAATGGGTTGTGAAAGGAAAATCTTATTTTCGTGCGGCCAGGGAGTGGTCGATTTTGATGTGGCGGAGATAGAAGTCTGCTGGGGATTCTGTTTGTTACAATGTTGATTCCCTATGGGCAAGTTGCCACTTGGAGAATGTTAATTACATAAAGAGAAAAGAAAAAAAAATATTGATGTGATCATTTTAAAACAAAACAAATAGTAAAACGATATTGTGTAATGAGGAGCATTTTGTGAAAGCCTGTAATTGTTATTTTTTAAAGAATACACATCGTACTTTGAGATTAATATTTCTTGTAAAGATTTCACTTTGTATCCCCAATTGTAGGTCGGAATGTGTGCTGGAAGCTGAATGCTACGAATTCGTGAGTATATATGTTATTATATCTTGTTTATAATGTCTTTGAAAAATGTGAATTCAAACTTGCATGTTCCAGAGGTAACCTTAGACTTGGTGATTTCTTTTAGGAAAACCTCAGCGTCCAAACACTAGAGTCAACTACCAACCTCCTGGAAACTTAATTTCCTTTTTTTGTTAGTTAGTTTGTTTGTTTTTAAGGAAACCTATTTCAAGGTAACTTTTAATATTTGAAAAATAGAAATGACACATGTAGTGTTGATTTATTGGTGATTAAAAAAAAAGAAACGAACTGCGTCTGTGGTGTTAATCATCAATTAACAAAACTGATGGAAAAGTGATTACAACATGTACAAGCCAAAACGCTATTTTGTGTTTGTTTAATACTTTATGAATGTTTTGCTGTGTTCGGTAAAGGGAGCTCCAAAATAGTGAAATCTGGTTTCCCCATCTTTCCTTTGGATGAATGGCGTAGATGCGCGCGTATGGAGTACGCATGCCGTATGTGTGATTACGTGTTTGCAAATGCGATGATTGACAGTCGACTCTAGTGTCCCACTACACTTTACGCCATTCCACATCTTACACGAACACTGTGTGCTTGTGTCATACGAATATAACGCTTAAATAACAATGGAATGAAGTCAGCATCAAGGTAAGTATCATGATCTAATATATAACATTTCAACACAAAACTGGGCCCATAATTGAACAACACACACAGTGATCGGTAAGACGTCACTGCTACGTGTAGCATGTTTTATACAGCCAAACACTAAGGATGCCTCCTTTCTGGACTGAGAAATCCGAGTACTGTT
>JADBJO010003366.1:0-2500 GCA_016801955.1 Conus betulinus | reverse complement strand
GCGAAACATCCGTTGACACTTTATAATGCACCGTCAGGCTCGAGTTGCATTACACAATGAAGAAAAACAGCCCAGTGGTTCCGCTCTCCCTGGTAACAAAAAAGAAAAAGAAAAAGTGGTATGTGGAAGGAAAGAAAGGGGAAAGGAGAGTCGTTTGTATATCAATTTGATGACATAAAATTTGTATAATGGTTCCAATGGTTTAGTGGAGGAAGACCGGTTTTGTTCGTCATACCCACAAGAAAGGGCCAATGTCAGTAAATGACTGAGACAAGCAAAGAGAGAGAGAGAGAGAAATAAAAAAGAAAAACTAAAAGGCTGAATTGTTCTTTTGCGCTCTGGCCATAGCACGCAAAAACTGACATGGATTTAAGAAAACTGGTGATTTATCTAACCGAAATATGTCCATAGAGAAGAGCAGACAGATCTAGCAACATTTAGTCAGTAAGCACACACACAAAAGATTGAATTCAGGTTCAGATTTCACAAAACTGTTAAAATGGTGCCAGAAAGCCTCAATTTAACGTCGACAAAATTGATATGTTATTATCTGAAAATAACAAAAAACTCTTTTATTTCTGGTCTTTTAAAACTTTTGTTTATGTTTTTTATGTATAAATTGATGAACTCATGTATTTTTTTTGTCCTCCAACCTCTATTTTCATTTTTTTCCCTTTTCTGTTTCTTTTCTTTCTTGCTTTTTTTCTTTTTCTTTTCTTTTTATTTAAAGTGGGGCCTCCATCCTCCATTTTTTTTTTTACCCCACTGCGTTTTTCTTTCTCTTCACTGACTAACGCTCACTATGCAAAATTTCTGTGTTCGTTACTGATGGAGATTTGCTCGATAGTGTTAGTGTGTAGGCGTATGATACAAAATGTCGGGGGTGGGGGTGTATGTATTGATGTGTGGTGTGCTGCCACTTTCATTCTGATGTTATAACCTCGTTTCTAACACATGGATACGATTACATCAATATAAAGGTATCAAAGTATTCATAGAATTAAAAACAAATCAGGTGCGCGTGCGCACACTCTGTGGGTTCGTGTGTGTGTGTGTGTGTGTGTGTGTGTGTGTGTGTGTGTGTGTGTGTGTGTGTGTGTGTGTGTGTGTTGATTTACTCTATATTCACAGAGGAGAGGAGCTTCATTAAAAATAAAATAAAATGAAATAAAAGGGCTATGTGCTGCCCTCATTCCTCCAACGGTGAAGAAAAAATAATCTGTTTAAAGACGTCGGGCATAATTTCAAGAGCGATTTAGAGAAACATTCAAAATTATCTTGCTAAATGGCAAATTCTGGAAATTGAAAATGTGGACAAATGCCTCTTAAATCGCCAGGACAGCACATAGTGACGAGCCAACTGTCCATGACTGCATGTTCCCCTCTGTTAACCATAAACCTGTCACTAACTCCCGACATGGGGGCCGGAATAGTTCAGTTGGTAGAGCGCCGGACTCGTAATCTTGGTGATCCTTGGGTTGCGGGGTTCGAATCTCCGCCGGGCCGTTTCGGTACAGGGGGATTTTTCCCTCGGAGGTAACATTGGTTCTGACTCCATTTCCCATACAGTCCTTCGAATGAGAGTAGAAACCGAAATTCTGTTTGTGAACGCACGCACAACATCTTGCACACACGTAAAATCCCATCATCAACTTTTGGAAGAGCAGGCCAATTTGGCCGTTGGTATGGATGTCACGTTACACATAGCATGCATCCTGCGTGAGAAATGGAAAGAATGAAGGAAGTAGGGAAACTGCGTGAACGATATTGAATGATATGGACTGGATGACACGGGAAACGATTGAATGAAGCGCCAGCTGGCAGCTCTTCAGTCGGCACCACCCAGGTAGGCAGCCCGTTGTGTAAACGAGTGTGGATTGTAAAGCGCTTACAGCTTGGTCTCTAGTCAAGAAAAGGCGCTATATAAATATTCATTATAATAATAACATATGCCTGGTGCACAGAGTGGAAGGATGTCCAGACGCAGTATACCTTTATAAAAAAAAATTGTGACAAAATCAATGAGGCTATATATGGTTTGTAACACTGGATCACCAAGAGAAGGTAGTGTGGTATTGCATTGATTCAAGTGCATTATTTGGTGATACATCACATGAAATGCCAGTGCAGATGAAGCACACTGAAACCATGTGTCAGTAATATGAATTGATTGTGTGAATATGTGGTGTAAACTTGGAAGTCACTATAACATTGATGAAGATGATGATGAAGATGATGATGATGATGATGATGATGATGATGATGATGACTTACTTATTTATCTATTTATTCATTATTTATAGTACTATATATAGCGCCCACCCTCGATTTGAGACAAGGTCTAAGCGCTTCACGATCCATATTTTCCTGTAGGCAGCGGGCTGCTTACCTCAACAGAGCTGACTGAAGAGCTGCCTTCTGGCGCCACAATCACTCATTTTATGCGTCATTTTAGCATGTCAGTCAATCAGTTTTTTTTTCATTCATGTTTTCATTCTTC
>JADBJO010003365.1:200000-248606 GCA_016801955.1 Conus betulinus | reverse complement strand
ATCCTGGGGGACACACACCATCAAATCAGGATGGAATGGTCCTGGGGACTGGAATGGTCCTGGGGGACACACACACAATCAAATCAGTATGGAATGGTCCTGGGGGGGACACACACTATCAGATCAGAATGGAATGGTCTTGGGGGACACACTTACAATCAGAACAGGATGGAATGGTCCAGAGGGACACACACACTATGAGATCAGGATGGAAAAGTCCTGGGGGACATACACAGTAAAAATCAGGATGGAATGGTCCTGGGGGTCACACACAATCAGAACAGGATGGAATGGTCCAGGGGGACACACACACCATCACATCAGGATGGAGTAGTCCTGGGGGACATACATGGTAAGATCAGGAGGGGCATGGTCCAGTGGGACACAAACACCAACATCAGGATGAGTGGTCCTGGGGGACACACACAGTCACATCGGGATGAATGGTCCTGGAGAACACAATCACATCAGGATGGAATGGTCCAGGGGGACAAACACACCATCAGATCAAGATGGAGTAGTCCTGGGGGACATACACAGTAAAATCAGGATGGAATGGTCCTGGGGGACACAAACACCAAAAACAGGATGAATGGTCCTGGGGTCACACACACTGAGACCAATATGGAATTGTCCTGGGGGACACACACACAATAAAATCTGGATGGAATGGTCCTGGGGGACACACACAATCAAATCAGTATGGAATGGTCCTGGGGGACACACACACTATCAGATCAGATGGAATGGTCCAGGGGGACACACTTACAATCAGAACAGGATGGAATGGTCCAGGGGGACACACACACTATGAGATCAGGATGGAAAAGTCCTGGGGGACTTACACAGTAAAATCAGGATGGAATGGTCCTGGGGTCACACACACAATCAGAACAGGATGGAATGGTCCAGGGGGACACACACCATCACATCAGGATGGAGTAGTCCTGGGGGACATACACGGTAACATCAGGATGGGATGGTCCAGGGGGACACAAACACCAACATCAGGATGAGTGGTCCTGGGGGACACACACAGTCACATCGGGATGAATGGTCCTGGAGGACACAATCACATCAGGATGGAATGGAATGGTCCAGGGGACAAGCACACACCATCAGATCAAGATGGAGTAGTCCTGGGGGACATACACAGTAAATCAGGATGGAATGGTACTGGGGACACACACACCAAACTCAGGATGAATGGTCCTGGGGTCACACACACTGAGACCAATATGGAATTGTCCTGGGGGACACACACACAATAAAATCTGGATGGAATGGTCCTGGGGGACACATACAATCAAATCAGTATGGAATGGTCCTAGGGGACACACACTATCAGATCAGAATGGAATGGTCATAAGGGACACACTTAGAATCAGAACAGGATGGAATGGTCCAGGGGGACACACACACTATGAGATCAGGATGGAAAAGTCCTGGGGGACACACACGGTAAAATCAGGATGGAATGGTCCTGGGGTTCACACACACAATCAGAACAGGATGGAATGGTCCAGGGGGGACACACACACCATCACATCAGGATGGAGTAGTCCTGGGGGACACACACGTACATCAGGATGGGATGGTCCAGGGGACACAAACACCAACATCAGGATGAGTGGTCCTGGGGGACACACACAGTCACATCGGGATGAATGGTCCTGGAGGACACAATCACATCAGGATGGAATGGTCCAGGGGGACAACACCATCAGATCAGGATGGAGTAGTCCTGGGGGACATACACACCAAAATCAGGATGGAATGGTCCTGGGGGACACAAACACAAAAACTTAGGATGATGGTGGTCCTGGGGTCACACACACTGAGACCAATATGGATTGTCCTGGGGGACACACACACAATAAAATCTGGATGGAATGGGTCCTGGGGGACACACACACAATCAATCAGGATGGAATGGTCCTGGGGAGACACACACACTATCAGAACAGGATGGAATGGTCCAGGGGGACACACACACTATGAGATCAGGTTGGAGAAGTCCTGGGGGACATACACAGTAAAATCAGGATGGAATGGTCCGGGGGTTCACACACAATCAGAACAGGATGGAATGGTCCAGGGGGACACACACACCATCACATCAGGATGGAGTAGTCCTGGGGGACAGACATGGTAACATCAGGATGGCATGGTCCGCTGGGACACAAACACCAACATCAGGATGAGTGGTCCTAGGGGACACACACAGTCACATCGGGATGAATGGTCCTGGAGGACATAATCACATCAGGATGGAATGGTCCAGGGGGACAAACACATCATCATCAGGATGGAGTAGTCCTGGGGGACATACACAGTAAAATCAGGATGGAATGGTCCTGGGGACACAAACACCAAACTTAGGATGAATGGTCCTGGGGTCACACACACTGAGACCAATATGGAATTGTCCTGGGGGACACACACACAATAAAATCTGGATGGAATGGTCCTGGGGGACACACACACAATCAATCAGGATGGAAATAGTCCTGGGGAGACACACACTATCAGAACAGGATGGAATGGTCCCAGGGGACACACACACTATGAGATCAGGTGGAGAAGTCCTGGGGACATACACAGTAAAATCAGGATGGAATGGTCCGGGGGGACACACACAATCAGAACAGGATGGAATGGTCCAGGGGACACACACACACCATCACATCAGGATGGAGTAGTCCTGGGGGACACACACACATGGTAACATCAGGATGGCATGGTCCGCTGGGGGACAAACACCAACATCAGGATGAGCGGTCCCTGGGGGACACACACAGTCACATCGGGATGAATGGTCCTGGAGGACACAATCACATCAGGATGGAATGGTCCAGGGGGACAAACACACCATCAGATCAAGATGGAGTAGTCCTGGGGGACATGCACAGTAAAATCAGGATGGAATGGTCCTGGGGGACACAAACACCAACATCAGGATGAATGGTCCTGGGGTCACACACACTGAGACTAATATGGAATTGTCCTGGGGGACACACACACAATAAAATCTGGATGGAATGGTCCTGGGGGACACACACAATCAAATCAGTATGGAATGGTCTGGGGGACACACACACTATCAGATCAGAATGGAATGGTCCAGGGGGACACACTTACAATCAGAACAGGATGAAATGGTCCAGGGGGAGACACACACACTATGAGATCAGGATGGAAAGTCCTGGGGTACATACACACGGTAAAATCAGGATAGAATGGTCCTGGGGTTCACACACAATCAGAACAGGATGGAATGGTCCAGGGGGACACACACACACCATCACATCAGGATGGAGTAGTCCTGGGGGACATACACGGTAACATCAGGATGGGATGGTCCAGGGGGACACAAACACCAACATCAGGATGAGTGGTCCTGGGGACACACACACAGTCACATCGGGATGAATGGTCCTGGAGGACACAATCACATCAGGATGGAATGGTCCTGGGGGACAAACACACCATTTGATCAAGATGGAGTAGTCCTGGGGGACATACACAGTAAAATCAGTATGGAATGGTCCTGGGGACACACACACAAACTTAGGATGAATGGTCCTGGGGTCACACACACTGAGACCAATATGGAATTGTCCTGGGGGACACACACACAATAAAATCTGGATGGAATGGTCCTGGGGGACACACACAATCAAATCAGGATGGAATGGTCCTAGGGGACACACACACACTATCAGAACAGGATGGAATGGTCCAGGGGGACACACACACTATGAGATCAGGATGGAAGTCCCTGGGGGACATACACGGCAAAATCAGGATGGAATAGTCCTGGGGACACACACAAAATCAGAACAGGATGGAATGGTCCAGGGGACACACACACCATCACATCAGGATGGAGTAGTCCTGGGGGACACATACACGGTAACATCAGGATGGAATGGTCCTGGGGGACACAAACACCAACATCAGGATGAGTGGTCCAGGGGGACACACACAGTCACATTGGGATGAATGGTCCTGGAGGACACACACACACTGAGACCAATATGGAATTGTCCTGGGGGACACACACACTATCGGATGAGAATGAAATGGTCCTGGGGGACACACACAATCAGAAAAGGATGGAATGGTCCAGGGGGACACACACACCATCACATCAGGATGGAGTAGTCCTGGGGGACATACACGGTAACATCAGGATGGAATGGTCCAGGGGGACACAAACACCAACATCAGGATGAGTGGTCCTGGGGGATACACAGTCACATCGGGATGAATGGTCCTGGAGGACACACACACAATAAAATCTGGATGGAATGGTCCTGGGGGACACACACAATCAAATCAGGATGGAATGGTCCTGGGGAGCACACACACTATCGGATCAGAATGGAATGGTCCTGGGGGGACATATATACTCAGAAAAGGATGGAATGGTGCAGGGGGACACACACTATGAAATCAGGATGGAGAAGTCCTGGGGACACACACACACCATCAGATCAGGATGGAATCGTCCTGGGGGATACACACACACTACAGAACAGGATGGAATGGTCCAGGGGGACACACACACTATGAGATCAGGATGGAAAAGTCCTGGGGGATATACACACGCAAAATCAGGATGGAATAGTCCTGGGGGACACACAAAATCAGAACAGGATGGAATGGTCCAGGGGGACACACACACCATCACATCAGGATGAGTAGTCCTGGGGGATACACGGTAACATCAGGATGGAATGGTCCTGGGGGACACAACACCAACATCAGGATGAGTGGTCCTGGGGACACACACACAGTCACATCGGATGATGGTCCTGGAGGACACACACACTGAGACCAATATGGAATTGTCCTGGGGGACACACACACAATAAAATCTGGATGGAATGGTCCTGGGGGACACACACAATCAATCAGGATGGGAATGGTCCTGGGGGACACACACACACTATCGATCAGAATAAAATGGGTCCTGGGGACACACATAATCAGAAAGGGATGGAATGGTCCAGGGGGACACACACACTATGAGATCAGGATGGAGTAGTCCTGGGGGACATACACGGTAACATTAGGGCGGGAATGGTCCAGGGGGACACAAACACCAGCATCAGGATGAGTGGTCCAGGGGGACACACACTGTAAATCAGGATGGAATGGTCCTGGGGGTCACACACAATCAGAACAGGATGGAATGTCCAGGGGGACACACACACATCACATCAGGATGAGTGGTCCTGGGGGACACACACAGTCACATCGGGATGAATGGTCCTGGAGGACACAATCACATCAGGATGGAATGGTCCTGGGGGACAAAACACACCATTTGATCAAGATGGAGTAGTCCTGGGGGACATACACAGTAAAATCAGGATGGAATGGTCCTGGGGGACACAAACACGAAACTTAGGATGAATGGTCCTGGGGTCACACACACTGAGACCAATATATGGAATTGTCCTGGGGGACACACACACAATAAAAAATCTGGATGGAATGGTCCTGGGGACACACACACAATCAAATCAGGATGGAATGGTCCAGGGGGACACACACACTATGAGATCAGGATGGAGAGTCCTGGGGGACACACACGGTAAATCAGGATGGAATAGTCCTGGGGACACACACACAATCAACAGGATGGAATGGTCCAAGGGGACACACACACCATCACATCAGGATGGAGTAGTCCTGGGGGACATACATGGTACCATCAGGATGGAATGGTCCTGAGGGACACAAACACCAGAATCGGGATGAAATGGTCCTGGGGGACACACACACCATGTGATCAGGATACAATGGTCCAGGGGGACACACACACATCAGAACAGGATTGAATGGTCCAGTGGGACACAGACACCATCAGATCAGGACGGACAAGTCCTGGGGGACATACACAGTAAAATCAGGATGGAATAGTCCTGGGGGACACACAAAATCAGAACAGGATGGAATGGTCCAGGGGGACACACACACTATGAGATCAGGATGGAGAAGTCCTGGGGGACATACACGGCAAAATCAGGATGGAATAGGTCCTGGGGACACACAAAATCAGAACAGGATGGAATGGTCCAGGGGGACACACACACCATCACATCAGGATGGAGTAGTCCTGGGGGACATACACGGTAACATCAGGATGGAATGGTCCTGGGGGACACAAACACCAACATCAAGGATGAGTGGTCCAGGGGGACACACACAGTCACATCGGGATGAATGGTCCTGGAGGACACACACACTGAGACCAATATGGAATTGTCCTGGGGGACACACACACTATCGGATCAGAATGAAATGGTCCTGGGGACACACACATAATCAGAAAAGGATGGAATGGTCCAGGGGGACACACACACATCACATCAGGATGGAGTAGTCCTGGGGGACATACACGGTAACATCAGGATGGAATGGTCCAGGGGACACAAACACCAACATCAGGATGAGTGGTCCTGGGGACACACAGTCACATCGGGATGAATGGTCCTGGAGGACACACACACAATAAAATCTGGATGGAATGGTCCTGGGGGACACACACAATCAAATCAGGATGGAATGGTCCTGGGGGCACACACACTATCGGATCAGAATGGAATGGTCCTGGGGACACACATATACTCAGAAAAGGATGGAATGGTGCAGGGGGACACACACACTATGAGATCAGGATGGAGAAGTCCTGGGGACACACACACCATCAGATCAGGATGGAATGGTCCTGGGGACACACACAAATCAGAACAGGATGGAATGGTCCAAGGAGACACACACACACATCACATCAGGATGGAGTAGTCCTGGGGGACATACATGGTACCATCAGGATGGAGTGGTCCTGAGGGACACAAACACCAAAATCGGGATGAATGGTCCTGGGGGACACATGGTCTTGGGGGACGCACGCAGAGTGAAATCAGAATGGAATGGTCCAGGGGGATACATAGGAAAATCAGAATGGAATGGTCCTGGCGGACACACGCACAATGAGATCAGGATACAATGGTCCAGGAGGACACACACAATCAGAACAGGATGGAATGGTCCAGGGGGACACAGTCACCATCAGATAAGGATGGACAAGTCCTGGGGGACATACACAGTAAAATCAGGATGGAATGGTCCTGAGGGTCACATACAGTGAAATCAGAATCGAATGGTTTGGGGGACGCATGCAGTGAAATCAGAATGGAATGGTCCAGGGGGACACACACAATCACATCAGGATGGAATTGTCCAGGGGGATACACACACCAGATCAGGATACAGTAGTCCTGGGGGACATACACAGTAAAATCTGGATGGAATAGTCCTGGGGAACATACACCAAAATCAGCTTGAACGGGTCCTGGGGGACACACACTGTGACATCAGGATGCACGGTCCTGGGAACACACACACTGAGACCAATATGGAATTGTCCTGGGGGACACACATACAATAAAATCTGGATGGAATGGTCCTGGGGGACACACACAATCAAATCAGATGGACTGGTCCTGGGGGACACACACACCATCAGATCAGGATCGAATGGTCCTGGGAGACAAAATAACAACAGGATGGAATGGTCCAGGGGGACAAACACACCATCAGATCAGGATGGAGTAGTCCTGGGGGACATACACAGTAAAATCAGGATGGAATGGTCCTGGGGGACACAAACACCAAAAGCAGGATGAATGGTCCTGGGGAACACACACATAAAAATCAGGTTGAATGGTCCTGGGGGACACACACACCATGAGATCAGGATGGAGAAGTCCTGGGGGACATACACAGTAAAATCAGGATGGAATGGTCCTGGGGGACACTTACACCATCAGATCAGGATGGAATGGTCCTGGGGGACACATGGTCTTGGGGGACGCACGCAGTGAAATCAGAATGGAATGGTCCAGGGGGATACATAGCAAAATCAGAATGGAATGGTCCTGGGGGACACACACACCATGAGATCAGGATACAATGGTCCAGGGGGACACACACAATCAGAACATGATGGAATGGTCCAGTGGGACACAGACACCATCAGATCAGGACGGACAAGTCCTGGGGGACATACACAGTAAAATCAGGATGGAATGGTCCAGGGGGACACACACACCATGAGATCAGGATGGAATGGTCCTGGGGGACACACACAGTGAAATCAGAATCGAATGGTCTTGGGGGACGCATACAGTGAAATCAGAATGGAATGGTCCAGGGGGACACAGCGAAATCAGAATGGAATGGTCCTGGGGGACACACACACACAAATCAGGATGAAAGGTCCAGGCAGACACACACAATGAAATCAGAATGTCCTGGGGGACACACAGTGAAATCAGGATACAATGGTCCAGGGGGTACACACACAATCATATCAAGATGGAGTGGTCCTGATTATGATGAATGGTCGTAGGGGACACACAGTTACATCAGGATGAATGGTCTTGGGGGACACACAGTGAAATCAGAATGGAATGGTCCTGGGGGACAAACAGTGAAATCCTGGGGGGATATGTAGGGTAAAATCAGGATGGAATGGTCCTGGGGGGACACATGGTCTTGGGTGACTCACGCTGTGAAAATCAGAATGGAATGGTCCAGGGGGATACACACAATAGAATCATGATGGAATGGTCCTGGGGAACGCACACAATGAAATCACGAAGGAATGGTCCTGGGGGACACACACACCATGAATCAGGTTAGAATGGTCTTGGGAGACACACACAATGAGATCAGGTTCGAATGTTTCAGGGAGACACAAACACACCATGAGATCAGGATGGAGTGGCCCTGGGGGACACAAAGTGAAATCAGGATGGAAAGGTCCTGGGTGACAAACACAATGAAAACTGGAATGGAATGGTCCTGGCTGACACACATAGTGAAATCAGAATGAATGGTCCTGGGGACACGCACATAGAAATCAGGATGAATAGTTCTGGGGGACACACACACAGTGAAATCAGAACGGTCCTGGTGAACACAGTGAAATTAGGATGGAATTGTCCAAGGGGAGACACGCACACAATGATATATATATGATGATAAACGGACACAAAACCAAGATCCACACAAACTATCAATAAGCCTATTATAATCTGTACACAATACCATGATCCACACATTATCCCTGTGTGTATGATATACAGAACACAAAACCATGATCACACACATTATCCCTGTGTGCATGATAAACAACACAATACCACAATCCACACACTATCCCCATGTGCTTGATAGAACAGAAAACCATGATCTGCACATTATCCCCATGTGCATGATAAACAATACAATACCATGATCCACACACTACCTTGTGTGTATGATAAACACAATACAATGATCCGCACACTACCCTGTGTGTTGATAAGCAACACAATACCATGATCAATACACTACCCTGTGTGTATGATAAACACAATACCATGATCCACACACTACCCTGTTTGTATAATAAACAACACAGTACCATGATCCATACAATACCCTGTGTGTATGACAAACAGACCCACTCACTGACACCTGTGCCGTTTCTTCTCACCATTTTGGGGCTGAAGTTACGTCCACTCAACAGCTCTCCCACAAAAGTCAGTTTACTGGGCTCCGACTTCCGTACCAACTTCTCCTGCACACCTTTCATGGCTGCCAGGTAATCATCACGGAAACTGCCAGCACACAACATCAAGAACAAGCCATTACACTAAATTCCTGTGGGATACATACATCAGCACATGTCTCCAAATTTACATCAAATGTACTCAGTAGTAGTAAATACCTGACATGCTCAAAGATGGATTACAACACAGAAATGTATGGATTCAATTTCCATCTTCATGTTACTTTTCCAGAATTTTAAACAATGAGTCTGAAAACGCAGTCATTTACAATACTTCAAGTTTTGAGAAACTATTCAAGATTTTGGCAATGTATGGTGTATTTCTTGAGCTGTGGAGTTTCTGTGAGAAAAAAAAGGTGGTTAGCCAGTGGGATTACTAACTCTATTATTTCACTGTAGTAAATGCTAAAAATAGACCCCCCCCCCAAATAACAACAAAAAACCCTCTTTGTTCCTCTCTCTCACTGTCTCTCTCTTTCTATGTCTCTTTCTGTTTGTCCGCCTGTCTGCATCTCTCGCGTACTGAACTCTGTCTTTCTCTTTGGTGTGTGTGTGTGTGTGTGTGTGTGTGTGTGTGTGCGCGCGCGCGCGTCTACTGGATTTCATTTTTCATTCTATTCACTTTTAACATGTGTGGTGTGTATGTGGATGCCAGAAACTGGCCAAGTTCTCGTCTAGAAGCTCCCTTCAGTCTCGATCTTGTTGATTTGCTCATGAAGACAAGTCATTCTGTCCAAGGAGAGTGGTGCTTATTTTTGACCGTGGGTGAGTGCACATGCATAACTTTGACTAGTGACTGTTTCTTCTCCCATAGAGCCAACGAAGATCTACTGTTCTCACAGAGTGTACTTGTTGAGAGCCATCCTTCACAACCATGCCTTGTATCCTTGTTCTTTCTGCAGAAAAATTATATTTTCTTGGCATTTTTTTTAGCAGACCCTGGACAAAAAAATTGTGAGCAGAATGCAACATCAACTGTGCTATTTCAAAATTTCTGCCTGATGACTTTTGTTATCTTTACTTGAGATTCATGCCTAAGGTGCAATCAACAAGCTAATTGATGGTATCTGTCAAATAATCTTTTGAATTAGCCACAGGTTTTTCATGCTGATGAATGCTGGTTATATCTGATGCAGGACAAAAAATCTACAATGAAGATTGATCATAATACCTTTCAAATCTACACATTTTCATGTCCTGTCATGCAAACATATTCGGTCCAAGAGTACAGTTTTCTTACATCGACTTGTAAAGGCTTATGTTTGCTAAGTTAACTGCTTATAAAGTCCACACAACTACACAAATATGGCAATAAAACACAGAAATGATTAAAAAAAAAAAAAAGTGAACTGTGTGAAATTGTGTTGTGTAGGCATGAAAATGTAAAGTTTTCACTTAAGTCTCTGCTAAATATAAACAGAATGAGCAAGCTGTCATTCTCATCTTTGTTTTTCACCATATCTTTAGAATATCAAAACAAACTGCTAAAAATAAGTAAATAAATAAAAACATGAACATCACAGAACCGGTGTGATGACTCTAAAGCTACAGGTAAAATTTGTTTCTTTCCAAAATTATATTCACACTGATCACTGAATATTAATTCTTAATGTCACGGTGCTCTCAGCAAAAATCATGAACAAACAAAATGGAGAGCAAAAATTAAAAAAAATTAAAAAAATCCGCCCACACCACCACAAAACATGTAACAATAAAAGAAATTCAATTTAGATTAAAAAAAAAAAAATTGTTAATATCTCACTTAGCTCTTGTCACTGTTCTTCAAAATCTGAACATGACAATGTTGAAATACAGAAAATATTCTTTGACTTGGATCAAAGAAAGAAAACCATACATATTTATATGCCACATGACTTTACATGCAGTGAAACATGATGACCTGCATTTTGCGATTGGTTAAAAAAAAAATTCTCGATCTTAGGTTGAACTGAAGGGGAATTATGCAATCAATGGTCTTCAACTGACATGATCTGACGTAAAACACAACTCATGAGTTGTGTCATATTGGACCAAATTGTTTTTGTACATACAAATTCTCTTTCATGCCTCAAGTAAAGCAGACTGAAGCCATAGAAGTTGAGGAGAAGACTTGCAAATCAATGGTCTTCAACTGACATGATCTGACGTAAAACACAAACTCATGAGTTGTGTCATATTGGACCAAATTGTTTTGTACATACAAATTCTCTTTTCATGCCTCAAGTAAAGCAGACTGAAGCCATAGAAGTTGAGGAGAAGACTTGCAACTGTTTTTTTTCTTACAGTTGTAGTGCAGCTACATAATTTTGGAGTTTCTGCATGTCAATGCTCTTGAAAAATATAAGAAAAACAAAAACAATAAAGGAAAACTTGAGCAAAATGATTGTCACTAAAAGAGAGTCGCGTGTGGTGGTGTTCATTTGCCTGACATGACGCAAGAATGAGAATTGAATGCAAAGTAGCACAAATCCAGGGAAGATACACATGAAGACACCAACAAGGGGTTAAAGAGATGGCAAAGCACTGCCAGAGGAAAAACTACACCACCTAAGGCTCCCAGCATTGATGTTCTACACAGCATGAGGTCACAAATCATGGTCTGGAACACTGGGTCCAGAAGTGCCCATGGATTGATGGGGAGCCAGGCTGGTCGACACTGGTTCCAGAAATGCCTATAGCTTGATGTTTGATAGGGAGCCAATCAGGGGGACACTAGGTCCACAAGTGCCTATGGCTTGATGGGCAGTCAATCAGGGGGACACTTGGTCCACAAGTGTCTGTGGCTTGATGGCAGCCAATCAGGGGGACACTAGGTCCACAAGTGCCTATGGCTTATTACGGAGCAAGGCAGGCTGACACTGGGTCCAGATGTACCAAATGGCAAGAACTGAAAAAAGACTCGGGTACATAATCCAGAAACAGAACGCACGTGAAAAAGAAGTGATCACACAAAGTGATGAGTTGCTCCATCTAGAACTGCTGAAAGTTCAAAATAACATGCAAGGGAAGGTGTGGATGGCATCAAAACTCACTATGGGTCAGAAAGGTGCTAACTGCTATGCAAGACACAGCAACATAACCTGCATTCTGTAAACAGTCTGCCCATCATAAGAATGAGGGATTGGGCACCAATGCAGTACTAATGGGAAGATGAGTGCTGAACAGTTAGCAGAATGACAAGCACCTTAGCTGTAAACTTTCACGCCCACAGAGCAAACTTGTTAATCATTCAGTCTGACACAGAAGCATATTTGATGCCAAATAGTGCATTTTGACAAAGCAACATTTATCTTAACTGGTCTCCATCAAGTGAAATAGTGTCCGTTTTAGCTAAGAAAGTGTAAAGAAAGCAACTCACACAGTCAGCTTCTTGCCGCTCTGAATCCATTGTTTCAGAAGGTACTCATAGTAGCTGTCTCCACGGGCCCCCAGTGTGATAGTGGAAGAGGACCTGAAGTTGCCGCTGTTGGCATTGATGAAGATGGGCACCAGGCCGTTAGCCTTGGGCAGGTCATGGACATGCATGGAGACATCATGGACAATGTCCTGTAAACACACCGCAGGAATGGGACAGTCAGGACTTCTCCGTGATATTAATTTCTGGGGGACCCAAGATGTATTGTGCATCAAATTCAACACAACTACGCGCACTCTTAGAAACACCAATCACACCTTAAGTTATGCACTTCCATGCGAAGACCCCCACAACTACATCTTCTCGCATGTTCTGTCATACAACACACTGTACACATTCACAGCGTATTTGTTGTCCCTGTTCTACATCTCACTGCACATGCTCACAGCATATCAGTTGTCCCCATTCTGATGTACAACAAACTACACACAGAGTATCTGCTGTCTCCAATCTACCATAAAACAGTTCCATACACTCACAGCATACTTGTTGCCATTCTACATACTTACAGTGTATTTGTTGTGCCTTTTCTACCACATAACATTACACACATCATATTTGTTGTCATTCTACCATACAGCACTCTGTACACGCACATAGCCAGCTGTGGTAACAATGACATTCCCTTGTACAACACACTACACAGACTCGGATTATTTGTTGTCATCATTCTTCCATACAACACACTGCACAAACTCACTACTATTTTTTGTTGTTGTTCTACTTTATAACACCCTGTACATAGCCTGTTGTAGTTGTTTTACCATATAACACCCTGTACACAGCACATTTGTTGTTTGTTCTACCATATAACACCCTGTACACAGCATATTTGTTACTGCCAGTTGTTGTAACAATGACATTTTACTATACAACAGACTGCACACATTCAGGTCTATTTTTTGTCACAGCTGTTGTGAAAATGACTTTCTGCCATACGACACTGTCTACACTTACAGCATATGCACTGTTGTCATTCTACCATACAACCCACTGTATATATTCACAGAGTATTTGTTTGTTGTCATTCTATCATAACATTAACACTGATCACTCCACATCCTATTTGTTGTCACCATTCTACATATACAAAAACACAATGTTCACATTCACAGAGTATTTGTTGTCATGCTTGTTGTGATGATGATTCCTACGATATAATTCACTGCACACTCACAGCAATTTTTTGGCTGCCAGCTGTTATGACAATGACATTATACCATACAGTACACTGCACACACTCGGCATATTTGTTGTTGCCAGTTTTTATGACCATAACATTGTACCATACAGTTCAATGCACACACTCACAGCATATTTTTTGTCGCCGGTAATCTTGGACAGGTCCCTGAACTCCAGCTGAATGGTGGTGACCTCGGAGGTGCTGCTGTCGGGTCCCCAGCGAGGGGCATGAGCGTGGCCTGACAGAAGATTGACGTCAGAGTACGGCACTTTGGATTTGGAGTTGAAGCAGGGCAGCAAACGATCCGCTAGCTCCACCTGGCCCGAAAGCAGTCATACCCTTCACGCACCTTTTCTCCTCTCTCTTAAGCCCTCTCTCTGCTACTACAGTACTTGACTATGCCAAAAATGACTGGAAAGAAGGGGGTGGGGAAGACATATAAAACCAATGGACAGCTGAAGGGAAGAAGAGAGAAAAGTAATCAGTCCACCGACTCTCTGGTCAAAACTATTTTCAACTAATTTAATGTGGAAGCATCATTTACTGCTACACATTAAGGAAAAAAACCTATCAACACAAAATCATGGACAAGGAACTGTTCACAACACAAACAAAGTCCACATACACATACACTGAAACAAATACAACCAAACATACATGCATTGTAAGAGGTCTTTTCATTAACCAAATCAAAACTCAGAGAGAGAGAGAGAGAGGGGGGGCTGAAGAGGAAAAGCATCCCTCATATAACCTTTAAACTACCCACTTTTTTTCATACAACATTCATGGAACTACCAAACTAACTTTCCACACACTGCCCCTAAAGTAAGTCTGACACATCCAAACATGTCTGTCAAGTCCATACTGCTTTCTAAATACTGTCTCGGAAGTCTTTTTTTCCCCCCCCTTTTTTTTTTTTTTTTTTTTAAAAATCATTTTCCTCCCATGCAAGCAATGTTAAGGTTCGATTTTGAACACATTACTATAGGAAAGTCTAGCCTCGATGTGGTGATGGGAAACCAGTGCTGAGAACAATGATTTTGGTATTTTCACATTGGGCCAAGGCCATGCACAAGGTCAAGAATTGTTTCTTTGAAGAAAAGAGGCACAATGCATATCCATTTCTTTTCAACTGCTAAACAACGTGTTGAAAACAGGGGTCTTGGGAAAATCTTCAAAGCTCTTCCTGCAGGTCACTGATAATGGCAGACAGGCAGAAGGTAGTTAAATGACAACTACAAGAAAATTTTGATTCGAAGAAAGGAAAAAAAACTTGCTCTTTCTTTTTTTTTTTTCTTTTTTTAAGACACTGTCTTCCAAAGGGGACCTGAATAGCTCAGTGGTACAGCGCTGGACTCGTAATGCTGGTGATCCTGGGGTTGCGGGTTCGAATCTCCACCATGAGAATCTAGATTCTAAAGCACAAAAAATGCTGGCAGATTCAACAGATACTTTTCCTATCCATTTGAATTTGTTTCTTTATTCTATTTCCAGCAGCTTCTCATTGTAAGATTTTTCTGAATTCCTTCAAATTAACAGAAAAGGAGGAGCACTGAAGGTGCAGGAGGGGTGGGCTGGGGGTGGGGGGGGGGGGGGTATTACAAAAAGATAAATAAATAAAGCCAAAAAATAACTCACAGATAACTCACCAGTTATTGTCCAAAGGAGCCATCACTGGGGCCAGGCAAACACTATTTTCAACCACAAAGTCACCCACTTTCACTGCTTTGGCAGCCATGACATGCCCAGTCCCAGAGCTAAAGGTTTTGGCCGGAGGGCTTTTAAAGCAATCAATCGATTTAATCCCCAGCAGCCCACTTAGGCAGCCACATTCCATCTCCAGGGCATTCATAATCACATGGACAATGACTCTCCAGCTCAAAAAGATTCTCACCGAGATGTCAAATCTGTTAAGAGATATCATAAAAGAGAATCACTCACTAAGAATGATATGCTTAGTGGAAAGGACTTTAACAAGAGCAAGGAAGTCTTCACTCTACTTAGAGATAAAGCCAGGAGAGATATGTCCACAACAAACTCAGGAAGTGGAATGACTCAGTCCGCAACAGAACATTTTCCTGCTGTTTGACCTGCCAACTATTCAAATAACAGAGAAATCTCAATCAGTTTGATCAAAACAAAACTTGTAAAAGCCCCACGTTAAGGTTAAAAGATGACATGATTGCATCTGCCAAAAAAACTTGTAAAAATCACAATGGATGAAGATAATTGATTGCTTGTTCATTTTTGTTGTCCTGAGTATTGTGTATCTTGCACTAAGAAGACCTAAGAGGCCGAAACGTGCCATGTTTTGTCTTGTGATTCATTCGTCTATGTTTTTGGGCGGAGCCTTATAAATATTTTTTGAAATCTATTTGGATTTCTGCCTGCAGTCACCTCACTTTGCAACTTGATCTGACTATGATAAGATTCAAAGGTGAAGTTTTTGCCATCTACCAAACCAAACTTTTTAAATCCCCATGATAGGATTTTTAGACGACATATTTTATATGTGCCAAACAAAAATTTTAAAGTCCCCATGGTAGGGTTATATCATTTTTGACAACTGTAAAAACAAAGCTTGTAAAATCCCACTGATAGGGTTACAAGATGACATTTTTGCTAAATACCAAACCAAAGTTGTAAATCTCCACATTTTTTGTCATCTTGTAAACAAAACTTGTAAAATCCCAATGACATTCTTTATGTCTGCCAATCAAAACTTGTAAAAAGCTCATGACAGGGATGATGACCTTTTGGAAATTTGCCACACCAGAGTCAGTGTAACACTTCAAATCCTGATGGTAGAGTTCTGACATGCCACTAACAGTCTATCAAGCTGTCACAAAACATGATGCTGGTTCTGTAAGAGGTAAGAACCTTACCTGCCCAGAAAATGGTGGTAGTCTTGGCAGACATGAGGAGACAACCCACCCTGCCCTTACACATGAGACATACTTACGGCTCTCTGCTTGAAGATGTCTTCTCCAGTAAGGTGATAGGAACTCAGCATGCTGCCCAACACACGAATGGTGATCTCAAACAGGTTGACATCCCGTGACACTGCAAACGTCAGGTTGTTCTTCACCCACGCCTTGGCTTCTTCATACTCTGACATGGAAACAAGGATGTTCTGTTTATAGTTCTACACCAACGCCTTGGCTTCTTCATACTCTGACATGAAAATATGGATGTGCTTATTCACTCATGCTTGACTTCTCCATACTCCCACAAGGAAACAGTGTTTTGTTTGTAGGGTTCACCCATCACTGGCTTCATATTCTAACATGGAAAATATGATGTTCTGTTTATAAACCACCCATGCCTTGGCTTCTACATACTTTCGTCATGGAAATAAGGATATTTTGGTTATTGACTTCCACACAGTTCTTCTCTTCATTGTCAGACCAAGATCACATTCAAAAGAAAAAAGGCTATTCTCTCTGCCCTCTGTGCACGAATGAATGAAAATGTGTGTGCACGCGCGCGCATGCGTGCGTGCGTGCGTGTGTGTGTGTGTGTGTGTGTGTGTGTGTGTGTCTGTCTGTCTTTGTGTGTGTGTGTGTGTGTGTGTGTGTGTGTGCACCAATGTTTTCAATATGTTTTCTAGCGGTTAGAGTATGACCCCTTAAATATCATGGCAACCCCTTTAACATTCGTATATGAATTTTGCGTAACAACCTGACCCATTATTTTCTAGTAAATGACTATTATTCCAATTGTCCTTTGACTTTTTTTTTCAACATCTTATTTTGCTTTTATTGTTGTTCAACATAAATATATGCAAAAAAAAAACAAAAAAAAAAAACAACAACAACAAAACAGCAACAGCCACAACTGAGGTATAGAGCGAGCCAAAAATAAAATAAAATATAGATTAAAAAACAAGTGAAAAAAGGAAAGAACTTCAGCATAGCATCCTTAACGTATATACAACATGTGTTACATACTGACAAACATAGCACAGTGTTTTATTAAGAAATACTCATAAGCCTGTATACATCAAATCATTCTGTATTGTAATAAGTCTCTGAAGCTTTACAAGCAGCAAACACTATCTTATAACAGAGTGAAAAAGTAATACATTTATTGTTTTTGATGGCAATGTCAGATTTCTTAATGAATTCAATTACTGCTAACTTATAAGTTAGAAAATCAAAACTGATATCATATTTTACCTTGAAGTGTCTGTGGGAAAGGAACTGACCATTATCATCAAAAAAATGTGGGAGATAATAGACACTTTTGTTTTCAAGCACTTTAGAGACAATGCATCTTTTTCTCAATGTGAATATGTTTATTGATGCAGATTGGTTCGGCCAGTATACCTCAGCAGAGTTTTTGGGCAGACATTTGAAACAAATTTTTTTTGTAAGGTTCAAGGATGTCATAAATGAAGAGCAGACTGGATTTACTGAAATCAAATACCTTGGCCACAATATAAGATTGATATTTGAAACTCTATCCTATTTAAATGAAAATCACCTGCATGGTTTGTTGTTAAATGTAGACTTTGAAAAAACCTTTGATTCCCCAAAAGGTGGTCTTGCCTATTCATGAAACATAGCTGCCCCCATTTCACAATGTTTGCTACAATCATAGAACCTGACCTCTCAGACAATATTGATCCTCCTGACCTTCCTTTAATCCCATGATGATGATGGTTCGACAGCATCCACCAGGGTCAGTCCCACACCAAACCACTCTGAGTGTCGCTTGGAAATGGGGTGCAAACTCATCATGGCCCCAGGCGTATTTCTTGTAAGCTGTCCATGCATGCTTAAAGGCATCCACCACCGCCTGTTGCTTGGTGTTCCTCCGCTTCCCCTCTGTGATGAAGTAGTAAAAGCAATCTGCCTGACATCTGCCTGGACTGTCAATGCTATGCCTAGCTATCAAATGGACCATCAATGCTTTACACAGCTGTAAGATGAACCATTGTGCTTTACACAGGTATGAAAAATTCCATCCATATTTTACCAATGTGTAAAATGGATCACCAATGATTTACCACAGTATAAAATGGAACATGGATGCTTTACCAGGGTATGAAATAGACCATCGATGCTTTACCAAAACATACATTTGATCATCGATGCTTTAGCAAAGTATAAAATGGACCATAGATGCTTTACCAAAGTATAAAATGGGCCATCAATGCTTTACCAAAGTATAAAATGCATCGTGGATGCTTTACTAAAGATAAAATGGATCATGGATGCTTTACCTAAGAATAAAAATGGATCATCGATGCTTTACATTTGTATTTATAAAACTGAGCATCAATGCTTTTCTGATGTACAAAATAAACCAATGGAATTTTACCTATGTATAAAATGGACCATCAATGTTTCAACTAGACACAAATGGACCATCAATACATTGCCCAGGAATAAAATGAACTATCAATCTTTTACCTACATATGTTATGGACCATCAATACTTTATCTAAGTATAGAATGGACCATCAAAGTTGAATATCACAGTTCAAAATGATTCATCAATGCTTCACCTTGAAACAAAATTGGACCATCATTGTTTACTTGCATCACATAAAAAAACAGACCATCAATGCTTTACTGAGATACATGACTGTCAATGCTGTCTACTGTTGGAAAAAGAACCACGGATGGCGACAGAAAACTGTATCAGCATTTGGTACTAGGCAAATGATGAATGCTGTACACAGGTCTGTTTAAAACAGACAGTGGAGACCTGAGCAACACATCAAATGTCAACAGCTGACTGCACTCTCATCCACCCCCTCCACCACTGTTCATGTCCCACATCCTTGCCTCTTTGGTCAGCTGATCAAAACACCGCATGAGTGGTCCCCACAAACACTCCTCCTTTGTACATATATCTCTCTGAAGTCTCTCCCTGCATCTCTCTTGGTCTCCCTCTCTCTCTCTGTGTCTCTCACTTTATCTCGGCATCTCTGTTTCTGTCTCTGTCTGTCTGTCTCTCCCTCTCTCACAGTATGATCCTTGTGGATGCTGAGAGCCTGCCCCTAAGGTAACACACACTTAATCTTTTTAATTGATCATACCCCTTGGAATGTGTTAATGTTTGCTGCATAGATCTTAACACCTTACCATTTATGTCTTTATACCTAGCTGTCGGACATTACATCTTGTTTGTCTTTTTTTTTCTGACAGTTTTGTCTTCTTATCAACAGCATCATGACCTGCTGGTCCTTCGTCAGAAATAAATTTACTGCCTTCCCCATCCTTGGTCATTCTATCAAATTACATTACGTGCACCACCCCTATTGCACACACTGAGATGTAAATCATCTATGTGTTACTGCTATTCCTGTGTTTGATAACAAGACTATTCAACAGCAAAACACCCACCTGGTCCTAAAAGAGAAATAAATTTTTCACCTCAACCATCCTTGGTCAATCTATCAAATCACATCACTTGCGCTATGCTCCTTACACACAGTGAAGTCTAGTGCAAATCATCTCTGCACAGCAGCTGTGTTTGTCTTTGATTTCAAGACTAGTGGAGTATCATTTATTTCAACCACAGAGGAATATAACTTAATATTTATAGGTACATCATTTGAGGCACAATTTATTATACTTAGCTCAAGTCAAGAGAATTATCATCTTTCCCATGTTTCCAGCACATATTTGTCTTCATTTTATCTCAAGTCTGAAGTGTTTAGGTAGTACAGAAGAAAAACTGTGTCTCTCCTAACATTTGCCTTACTTTTCAAATAACTTTTTCAGAAATTTTGCCTGCTTATATTTTGAGGTCAGTCTCCAAGTAGGTACAACCTACAGTATTTTCAGTTATTTCACTAGATTCTACAGCATCTCTAGTTTCTAAAAATGTATAGGTTTGCATATCTAGTGCAAATAATATGTATGCAGAAGCCAAATTCTCAAGCGTGGTGTGTGACGAGTTTCCCGTCCTAGATTTTAACTACATTTCTTTAAAGCATAAATTGTTATACAGAGCACCGTAATGGTTGATGACAAATCCATTGCAGATTGGAGTGCTGTTGGCGTTCAAAGTCTGCTGTGCCCAACTCAAGACAAGATCTGTGGTACCAAATGTCACATCCATCGCATGCAATACAATCTGTCCATTCAACATCAATGTCACACAGGCCACAAGGATAAATGTTCTGTGACTTGCACATCGCCGGTAAGTAGCAACGAAAGAAAAACAAATGCACGGACTTGTCGATGGTGCTGGTTGTGCTCTTTGATATATTTCTTGAAAGTACCTCTTTGCCGAGAGTAGACCAAGTTCGGTTTGGTCGGTTACTGTGTCTGCAGGTCTGATGGTAAGGATATCCAAGCAGAACATGATCAAACAAACGAGTCCAACTGAGATTCGAGTTTCCTGTCTACACATTTTAAAGTGCTCACTTGAGACGGTAATTTCCAAGATGGCGGGAGCGAAGAAGGCCTACGAAGTCGATTTTCGAGTTGGGTGAAAATTGACCGATTTGTGAGACAAGACCTGTTTTTAACGACGTATACAGTTTCTTGTTGTTGATAGGCACTTTCTGAGATGAAATTTAAAAATTTACAACCCTAACTGCCTAAGGAAATTTAATTTTCTTGCTTGCCGATGTTGGAGGAAGCTACCTGTCTTACCGCATGCGCTTTGTTCAACACTTTCACTTGATCACTTTTAATTCAAAACTAACCATAATCTAGTCATTCTAAACCAATCATCTATTTAAAAGATGTGCTTAAATCATCGATCTGCCATTACCACTAATAAAACTTACCATAAAGATCCTGGACACGGATGTTCCATTCATTCGAAGCGATGTGTCGTTCCGACCATGCGGTCGCCTTTGCGATCGCACTGTTGTGACTCGCGACTTTCAGCACAATCGCTTTTCCCGGCTTGCGATTGGTGGTTATTCAACGTATAGAGATAATTTGCATACCACTGTGTAGGTCTTGAAATCCTCGATCCAGCGCACCATAAGATGATATCCCGCTTCATAAGATGATAATTATATCTTTATTCAGTATTTTTCTGTGATAAAGTAGTTTTATGTTTACCCTATTTTTCAACTCTTCTTCTCAAATTATACTAGAGACTTTATATCTATTTTGAAACTTATACTGTTTTAGAGGAATCTTTCATCTTTATTGTGGAACTATTTTTAGATCACTCTTCCAGCATGTGTAAAGCGAGTCGAGTTTTCCAACACATTCCAACTGTGGGTTCGCCGGACATCGGCAATTTACGCTGACGGCAAAGCTGACTTGTCTTTTCTGGGGGTATTTTTCATTAAGATTTTCTCTCTCACGCATTCATGACAAAAATGAAAATACATGAGATTAATAGTAAATAATCAAGGTTTATTCAGAACAAAAAAGCATCATTGTAGATACAGTATTACACCAGTACCGCCCGATTGAAGTTGGCCCATGTTCACCTAAAATCAGCCTTTCCCTAACTGCTGACAGTGGCGTGCCGCTACTTACTATGCAAATCATGTATGTGTCACTGCTATTCCTGTGTTTGATATCAAGACTATTCAACAGCAAAACAACCTCCTGGTCCTAATAGAGAAATAAGTTTATCACCACACCCATCCTTGGTCATTCTATCAAATTACATCACTTACGCTACGCTCCTTACACACAGTGAAGTCTAGTGCAAATCATCTCTGCATTGCAGCTGTTTTTGTCTTATTTCAAGACAAGTGGAATATAATTTACTTCAACCACAGAGGAATATAACCTAATAGTCTGTTGTTCCTATATGCCTGCATGTATGCATCCATGTAATGCACACTTGTTCACTTTGTTTTATTTTGTCATGATTAGGTGTGTGTGTGTGTGTGTGTGTGTATACATGCGAGTATGTGTGCGTGTGTGTGTTTGAGAGCAAACACTAGCGCACATACGCACACATAAAAAAACAGTGCTATTTATAATTCCAGTTACAAAATGTCAAAAGTTGATTTGCTGTAAGAATGTCCAGCAAGAGTCTTTCAGTTACAATTATTGACATAATCACTGTTGCTTTCAGTCATGACTCACTGTCACAGAGTACAATCACCATACTCCATGTTCCGTGCAATAAACCAATCCAGTGTGTGCCATTTTCCCCCTCCATTTCCCCTGTATCACCTCCCCAACACCTACACCTCCTCTCCTCCTACTTGAGTATTTTATTTTGCACCCCCCCCCCCCCCCAACCTCCCCTGCTCACCCATCCCTCCCCTGTCCCTCCTCTTCCCTGCTTCTATTTCTCTCACTTCCTCTCTTCAGGTCAATTCGTATTAATGTCCACAATCACAATTGGCCTTCATTTCACACCCCCACACACACATGCATGCACACAAGCACACACACACACACTGGAGAGATGGAGCTTGAGGGGGGACTCTTATCCTTACCACATATACATATATACAAAATGTTTTCATTATTCATGGTTGATGTGAGAACAGCAACTTGGTTTATTTGGATGTGCTGAAAGGGCATGATTCACAAATCTATATTTCACACTACTGGTGGCAAATTTTCTGTATTCATAAATGCCACCTGCAAGACTTAAACCCTAGACAATATAACTCTATAAACCTTTTGAGGACATGATTCAGAGTTGAAATGTTACCTATCATTAATCATGATTGAACTATGCCACCTGACCAGATCACGGTAACCATCTCTCACTCAATACATGATGAACTAAACTGGCACATACATTTTTGCTGGTAACAGGTGGCTGGGCGTAGTGTGTATTGCTTGTCAAACTACTACAGTATTTACTTGTTCTGACATCATCAGGACTGTTTGTAATGCCATGTGAACTCTATCCAAAAAAAGTTCTGGTACTCCATCTTCTAACACGCTAACAAGTAATGTTTTCTTTTTTTGTGTGTGTGTGTGTATTCTACAGCAATAGTGCGTCTCTCTTTAACATTATTCATAATATATGTTATTTCAGGATTTACACTATTTACAGAGAGACAGACAGACAGACAGAGAGGAAAGAGAGACATACACCCAGACAGACAGAGACTGAGATAAGGAGAGAAATGAGACTACAAGGAGCTCACAAACTGGCAAGCAGGTAAGAGAGAGAGTGAGAGAGAGAGGGAGAGATAGAGGGAGACAAAAAGACACATACACCAGAGAGAAAGAGAAAGCGACAGAGAAAGAGCAACAGAGGACAGCGAGATACACAGGAGACACAGATAGTGACAGACAAGACATACAGACAGATTGACAGACAGGTAGGAAGGCAGGCAGGCAGGCCTCTTTTGCTTGTGGTCAAAAATGGCTCTTAATACAATTCTGGAAACGTCAAATGGGCACGAGATGCCATGTTTGGAGACCTACAGATTTTAGTGGATGACATCAAATAATCATTTCTTTAGATTTTTTTAGTTACAAGTTTGCACAGACTTAGCCTTTTTTTTTTTCAATGCAATGGGTATGTAAATTTTCTGTCTAATGAGGTGTAAATATGCTTAGAAAGGCCAAAATGTACTGTGGCAAACAATCCAGCTGAAGATGCAGCTTGCTGGTGGCAGTTGATGGCTTGGTCAATCCTACTTTTCTCCCCCTTCCTTCTCCTGTGAGATACTGCTTCATGCGATAAAACTGGTCATCTACACACCTATCTCATGTGACTGTGACTTGTGAGTGTGTTTTCAAGACATTATAGACGTTTGCTATATAACCTTTTTCCAATGTTGAAGTGAATGAGATTTACTGGAGAATAGTCTACATGATCACTCATTTTAACAATAAGGAACATTTCCCTAGTACTTTTCTCACCATAATATACATAAAATGCTAGAAAGCTCAAGCACTAAAGTACCTTAACAACAGCAACAAGAAAAGCAAACTAAAACACTCACTCACTCACACACACACACAATCAATCGACCACCTTTTTTTTTTTTTCAAAATGCAGTCTTTTTTTCATAAAATGTGTGTTCTTTTGTAACTATTGTAAGTGAGAGAGAGAGAGAGAGACTGAGAGATAGCAAAAAAAAAAAATGAACGGGAATGATGTGGTGGGCTCATACTGACGAGCAAATTCAACAAATACTACTGCCCCTTCTTCAATACTATAACAAAATACACATTCGATGACAAAATCAACAGATCATTGTATGAAACAAACAAAAACAAAAAAACAACATGTGCATTAACTTCGAAGAAAACGGTCGTGCAAGATCGACTACATCGTTTTGTTACTTGTGACGAAAATCATTCCACTTCCGATAATCGATACTGTCAAGTTTTCAATAAAATATGCGCCAAACCTTCATTACATAAAATATTAAACATACGATTGGACAATGTGCGATCTTATTGTTTAGGTAAAATGAGCCTTCCAATAAAATTAAATAAACTTCGATAGGAAGACAAGAGTAGAGCACGTTTTTTTTTCCTAACACTTTCACTTGATCATTTCTAATTCAAAACTAACCATAATCTAATCATTCTAAACCGATCATTTGTTTAAAAGATGTGCTTAAATAACCGATCTGCCTTCATCACAAATAAAACTTACCATAAAGACCCTGGACACGGATGTTCCATTCATTTGAAGCGATGTGTCGTTCCGACAAAAGTCCGACGCACTTACCATGCTGCTCGCCAATGTGATCGCACTGTTTTGATTCGCGACTTTCAGCACACTCGCTTTTCCCGGCTTGCGATTGGTGGATATTGCACGCACAGAGCTAATTTGCATACCACTGTGTAGGTCTTGAAATCCTCTTTCCAGCGCACCCCAAGATGATCGTTATTCTGTATTTTTATTAAGTAGTTTAAAAGTTTACCCAATTTTTCAAATCTTTTGATCAAATTAATACCGGACTTTAATTATTTTGAAAACTTACACTGTTTTAAAAAAGGAATCTTTCATCTTTCTTTTGAAACTATTTTTTTAGATCACTCCGTCCAGCATGTGTAAAGCTAGTCGAGATTTTCCAACACATTGCAAATTCGTGTTCACCGGACATCGGCAATTTCGCTGACGGCGAAAATGACTTTTCTTTACAGGGGGTATATTTCATTTAGATTTTCTCTCTCTCACGCTTTCATAACAAAAATAAAAACACATGAGAATAAAAGAAGATAAATAAAGGTTTATTCAGAAACAAAAAGCATTTTTTATTGACGCGGTATTACACCAGTACTTCCTGATTGAAGTTGGCCCATTTTCACCTAAAATCGACCTTTCCCTCACTGCCGCTACAAACTGAGTGACAGACAGACAGAGAGTGGAAGACAGGGACAGAGAAAAATGTGAACACAAAGACAGAGAAAGAGAAGGCCAGAGACTGAGAGAGACAGATAAACTGACAGACTGACCTTCAAAAAAGTCAAAGGGAGACAGTGACTTGTCCCTGTTCACCGTATTTTTAACTGCATTGTGTTCATCCAGGGGGGGGTCCTGGAAAGACGGAACCACACTCCATCCAGTTTGCACCACGCTCTCTGTCGGCAGTAAATTGTACTTCAACACCACCACACTCCTTGCCATCCACACTACACTCTCTGTCAGCAGTGAACTGTATTTCAATGACACAACCACACTTCCATATACACCACACACTCTGTCAGCAGTAAATTGTATTTCAACACCAATACCACCACATTTCATTCCATCTACACCACACTCACAGCAGTGAATTGCATTTCAATGACGCCACCACACACTTCATTCCATCTACACCACGCTGTCTCTCAGCAGTGAACTGTATTTCAATGACATCACATTTCATTCCACTGTATTTCACACCAACCAACACCACCACACTCATTCCATCCACACCACACTCTCTGTCAGCAGTGACTGTATTTCAACACCAACACCGCCACAATCCATTCCATCCACACCACACTCTGTCAGCAGTGAACTGTCTTTCAATGGCACCACCACACTCCAATCCACCTACACCACACTCTCTGTCAGCAGTGAACTGTATTTCAACACCAATACCACCACACTCCATTCCATCTACACCACACTCTCTGTCAGCAGTGAACTGTATTTCAAAACCAACACCACCACACTTTCATTCCATCCACACCACACTCTCTGTCAGCAGTGAACTGTATTTCAACACCAATACCACCACACTCCATTCCATCTACACCACACTGTCTGTCAGCAGTGAACTGTATTTCAACACCAACACCACCACACTCCATTCCATCTACACCAGGCTCTCTGTCAGCAGTGAACTGTATTTCAACACCACCACACCACCACACTCCATTCCATCTACACCAGGCTCTCTGTCAGCATTGAACTGTATTTCAACACCAATACCACCACACTCCATTCCATTCCATCCACACCACACTGTCTGTCAGCAGTGAACTGTCTTTCAATGACACCACCACACTCCAATCCATCTACACCAGGCTCTGTTTATGATAAACTGTTTTTCAAAAGACAACACCACATCCCATTCCATCTGTTTATAATAAACTGTATTTCAATGACAACACCACACCCCATTCAATCTTACCCTGACTCTGTTTATGATAAACTATTCTGAAGACAACACTACATCCCATTCCATCTATACCAGGCTCTTTGTCTGCAGTGAATTTCATTTCAAACCATTCTCAGATTTACAAAGTATCAAAACCTTCCAGCGGGCTGAGATATGCTGACAGGTCTGGTTGCTTTCCCCTCATACCCAGACAGCCAAACTCAACACACTCGGAGCACACTTCCAGTGGGTATATAACATCTATGATTTCAAGACCAACTGGATGAACACTAACAACTATGAATTCATATCCCATATGTTAGCTATGCAAAAGGGAATTTGCGGTGTTCATGTGAGTGACTGACAACACCTGCAATATTGCCCCTTGCCAGCCAAGGATTCCCAAATAATCCTGGTTTTATAGAATAAATTCATCTTATGAATGTAGCACAGCTTATCACACCTGACTGACGTCAGACAATAAGACTGGTTTTTACCGAACAAATTAATCTTGTGAGTACAGCAGAGCTTATAGATCACATTGACTTCATAGACTAAAGTTCAGGGTACCATTTCACACTTACTTTTATAGGCTAAAGTCCATCTTGTGAATACATATAGAACACATCTGACCAGATCCCAGTCCAGGATAGTATCAACTTTACATACAAAAGTTCATCTTGTGAATACAGCACATCTGAAAATCCTCCAGTCAAACATGAAACTGACTTTACATACAAAAGTTCACTTTGTGAATACAGAACATCTGATCATATTCCAGTCCAATATGATTTTGACTAAATATAAAAAAGTTTATCTTGTGAATACAGTGCACATCTGACCAGACTGCAGACAAAAGATAAAACTAACTTTATGGACTTATGTCCAAACTGTGAATGCAGCTCATCTCCTAACCTTTAACCTTTCAGACACCTGCCAACTTCAAGCTGATCCAACATTATGTATACAATCGTGTGTTGTATTTAAACCTTTGTTTCCTTATTTCTTTCCAGCTTTGAGAGTGAGTGAGTCAGAGAGAGAGAGAGTGTATGTGTGGGTGTGTGTCTATGCTTGTGTGTGTACATGTGTTCATGTATGTGTGCGCTTGCACGTGTGTGCGTGTGCATGTGTTGTGTCTGTGTGTCTTTTGTCTATAGGTGTGCATGCCTGATTGCATACAAGCATTTTTGTATGTGTGTCTTCCTGACAGATGTCATGAATGTAAGTGTGTCTGTCTTCAAGCTCAACATTACAAAATGTGAATAGCCACATACTTGCCCTTCCATACAATAACCCACCAAAAATGGGAAACACACACACACACACAGAGAGAGAATATAAAGTATGTTGTGAATACCACAGAAAACAGTCACTAAAACAGATAGCTGCCCTGCCACAACTGAAAGCCAACAACCCATTTGCCTGCAAAATAAAACAGTAAAAAAGCCACAGACTGTCATGATCAAGACCATTTTAACCAAACTTTTTCATTCTATAGCAAAAGCTCACAAAGTAAATGTTCATTATTATTACTTCATCATGACAACTTTTAATTGATTTATGGATTTTTTTAACCAGCTCTTGTTTTTTTACTGCACATTTTAAAGACAAAATAAACAAAAAAACGCCACTTTCATGGCTGATTTTACTGAAATGACATTTGTTGAAAAGATGCAGTTTACTATGATGATACATCTGTCTTGAATATAGTGTCCCACAAGGGTCCATCCTGGGTTCAGTTCTGTTGCTGCGTCTGATGGCATCAGTCATCATGCAGTGTTTACATGAAAGCTTTGCTGATAACACTCAACCTAAGAACCACACTGATTACACGTTTTTTTCTTATGCACACACAGTGTAAATGTTAAACTGTGTTAACACTTACTGTTACTAAATTTGTAAGGTATCAGTTTAAGATTATCATTTCTACTATATTCTTTTTAAAGACTGCCAATCAACTTTGATTCATCTCAGACATTGCTGTCACTTCCAAGTGTCCATCTGCAATGTTGAACCTTGTTCAAATGGGCTGTTACTATCAGTGAAATGTTTCAGTTCAAGGTAAAGACAAAATACCTAACCTTGTTGCACAGGATGCAGTTTTCACCATGTACTCTAATTACATCCACACTTTTACACCAAACCTGAGTTTCACAACAATGAAAATTTAAAAGAAAAAAAAAAAAAAAAAAAAAAAAAAAGAAAAAATCCAATCTGATGTGAGGATCATTGTCTTGGCTGCCACCAAAATTACCAATACACAGTGGCAGCTCAACCCTGTCAGATGGCATCCCAGAATGAGGAGTCTGGGCATCACTGCACAAACTGATGATCATGGAGGTATGGATGTGTACTTACGATTTGTTTGTCCGTGTCTTTTTGGTCATGTTCATCCACAGGTGGGTCAATGACATTGGGTGGAGGTTTGTTATTCTCTTCATCAATCTTCTCTTTCTTTATAGCCACCTGAGGAAGAAACTGCTGAGAGCGACAATCCAAAAACACTGGGACTCTCTCCAAAAGTGTGAAGCTGGTGTGAGTTTTATACTTCTGAACAGACTGACATTACACATTTTTTCAGTCTGACAAACACTGACAGTCTAAAAACAGGGTGACAAAGAAGTATGGCTACAACTTGAAAGATGTAAGCAAAACCACACTTAGGGGACACAACACGGCTGCAATGGTTCAACTTTTCACATTTCAAATCTCTGAAAGGCACAGGTTCAGGGGCCACCATGGCTCGGCATGCTACAGGGGCAGCAACTTTTGGGGGAGATCAGGGCAGCAGGATCAAGGAGAAAAAAAAAAAAAAAAGAAACTGAAAGAGAGACTGAAAGTATATTTTCAAGCAAAGAAGAGCAATCTTTAAAGATACTTTTTCCCCTCTGACACAGGTGAAAATTGTCCTTACAAAATGCTGAATTGGGAATGGTACCTACAGATGGAAAATGGTCGTTACAAATAGGGAATGGTACTTACAGACGGAGAAGGTCCTTACAAAATAGGGATTGGTACCTACAGATGGAGAATGGTCCTTACAAATAGGGAATGGTACTTACAGAGAATGGTCCTTACAAATAGGGAATGGTCCCCTGTAAACAGGGTATTGGTCATTACAATGGAATACAAATAGGGAATAGCCTAAACAAATGGGGGGAATAGTCCTTACAAATTGGGAATGGGTCAGGACAATGAATGGACAATGGTCCTTACAAATGAAAATAATGCTTACAAATGGGGGAATGGTTCCTACAAACGGATAATGGTCCCTTACAAATGGGAGAGAAATCCCCCTTAGAAAGAAAGATGGTTCCAACAAAAGGGGAAATGATCCCTGTAAACAGGGTAATGGAATGTTCCCTACAGATAAGAAAAAGGTTTGTACATATAAGGGAATGGTCCCTACAAATGGCGGAATGATCCCATACACAGGGGGATGGTACAAACAGATGGAATGATCCCCTACACAGAGGGATGGTACAAATGGGGCAATAATCCCCTACACAGGGGGATGATACAAACAGATGGAATGATCCCCTACACAGGGGGATGGTACAAACAGATGGAATGATCCCCTACACAGGGGGATGGTACAAACAAATAGAATGATCCCCTACACAGTGGGATGGTACAAACATATGGAAAGATCCCCTACACAGGGGGATGGTACAAACAAATGCGAATGTGTGCGTGAAGCAGCGAATGTGTACACCAGAAGCTGAACTGCTGTCACTTGTCAGTGTCCTTCAGACCACGCTATTTGCCGCGCGAGTTTGGCCGCATATTTGTGACAGTTGTGTATGCCTCAGTCTATGACCAGTCATCTGCAACACGTGCTGGGCGCACAATAGCTGGTGTTGTCTGTGATCTGCAAATGATATCTGCTGATGTCCCCTGTTTTGTTGTGGGTGACTAACCATTGTAACTTGAAAAAAAAATCTTCCTTCTTTTAAGCTGTATGTAACCTGTCCAACGTGGATTGATAACACAATTGACTTGTGCTATGGAAACATCCCTGGTGCATTTAAATCTTTTGGTCTGCCACCTGTTGGTTTGTCTGACCATAATACTGTGCAACTGATTCCTGCATACAAACCTAAAATACAAACTGAGCCTGTTGTGAAGAAGAGTGTGAAAGTATGGACGGCTGAGAGTGTGGATGAGCTAAGAGGATGTTTTGAGTGTACTGATTGGTGTGTGCTGACCGACTCATGCCAAAATGTTCATGAAGCGGCAGATTTGGTTACTGACTATATCCATTTTTGTGAAAACATGATTATTCCAACAAAACATTAACTGTTTTTCCAACAATAAACCATGGATCACGGGGTCAATTAAGACACTTCTTAATGAAAAAGATAGCATTTCAGGCTGGTGACAAAAAAGAAAGGAAACGAGTTCAACAAGCTTAGGTGCGGAATACGGAGGGCCCAAAAGGAATTCAAAGCTTAAGTAGAAGAGCGGTTTCAATTAGGAAGAATGAAGGATGCATGGGGATGATTCTAACGGGTGAAGCCAAAAAGAAAGCAAGATCTTGCCAGATGAATATTAATGACCAAACTGATTTTTCAAACAAACTCAATGATTTCTATTGTCGTTTTGAAAGGAATGATCTGGGTGGGACGGTAGACAATCTGGTAAAAGAGCTAAACAAAAGGATCAAAGACAAGGGAGATGAACAAGACTTTGAGATCCATGGGAATGTTGTGAAGTCACTATTTTTGAAACTGAATATCAGGAAATCAACGGGTCCAGATAACATCAGTGGAAGATTGCTGAAATTGTGTGCTTCTGAACTTCGTAATGTTTTCTGTAAGATTTTCAATTGGTTTCTTAAGGCATACTCTGTACCCAGTATCTGGAAAAATTCCACTGTCTGCCCTGTCCCAAGAAAAGAAACCCTGCAACATTGAATGACTATCGCCCTGTGGCTCTGACTTCCATAGTTATGAAGTGCTTTGAAAAAAACTTGTTCTCCATCACTTGTTAACTTTTGGTAGTCAGTACCTTGACCCCTTTCAGTTTGCTTATAAACCCATAGAGGTACAGATGATGCTATTCTAACTCTCCTTCACAATGCTTTCTTCCACTTAAACAAACCAGGTTCTTTTGTGCGAATTCTTTTTATTGATTTTTCCTCTGCTTTTAATACTATACAGCCACATCTCTTAGTTATGAAACTGCTTGACTTAGGTGTTGACCCAAAGCTTACTTTATGGATTGTCAGTTTTCTGTGCAACAGAACTCAGTCTGTTCGTTTTCAGTCTGCACTATCCTCTGAACGCTCAACTTCTACTGGTGCACTCCAAGGCACAGTTCTGTCTCCTGTTTTGTTTACTTTATATACTAATGACTGTAGAGGCACAGAGAAAACTCCACTCGTTAAATATTCTGATGATTCTGCTATTCTAGTATGTCAAACTCTGATTCAGTTTACTTTGATGAAATCAAAAAGTTCTGCAGCTGGTGTAAAGACAACTTTCTTGCCCGTAATGTGCAAAAAACAAAAGAAATCTTAATCGATTTTTGGAAAAACACGGAACCTGTGCCAGACCCTATAATTAATGGTGAAGCTGTTGAACGAGTGAATGAGTATAAATATCTGGGTATGATTGTCGATGATAAATTAGGTTTTGATAACAATGTTACTAAAATCCATACAAATTGCCAGTCAAGAATATTCTGTTTGCAAAAGCTAGATGTTGTGCTGAGTCATTGCTCACTGCTTCTTTTATGTGCTGGTATGGAAGTTTGGGTGTGAAGAGCAAGCGAGTATTTATGATGTGGTGAATGTGTGTAGCAAAGTGATTGGAAGGAATGAAGTTGGAATGCAAGAATTGTATGACAGACGAGTGGATAGGAAAGCAAGAAAGATTGCCAGTGATGATAGCCATGTTTTAGCAAAATATTACAAAATTTTACCATCTGGACGTCGTTTTAGGACCCTTAGAGTCAAATCTAGGGTGCAAAAAACTTTTATCCCCAGGTCGATCCATCTGTTAAATTCATGATGTCTTTTGTACCACTTTTCATGCTTAGTGATGTGAAGGAGTGTGAGAGAGAGGAGAAAGAAAGATGGGGGGGGGGGGGGGGGGGGGGGGGGGGGGGGAGGGAGAGAGGTGTGGTGGGGGTGGTTGAGGGTGTGTGTGCTTGTGTGAAGATATGTGTATTTGCATATATGTGCTTGTGTGTTTATATATCTGCTTGTGAGTGTAAGCCTTTGAGTGTGCTTGTGTATGTGCACGTGTATGAGGTTTTTCAAATGATTACAATGTGCGTGTGAGTGAGTGAGTGAGTGTGTGTGTGTGTGTGTGTCTGTGTGTGTGTGTGTGTGGGTGTGTGTGTGTGTGTGTGTTGGAGGGTGGGGGTGTTGGACTGTACATGTGAATTCTGTAAGTGGCCACTTGATTGTGGTGATTCTTGTATCATGCATGTTGTCTTGTGATACTGTTTATTATGCACCTATCTTAATTTCTCATATTTTGAGATAATAAAGTATTCCTATGATATCATATCATATCATATCATATCATATCATATCATATATCATAACAAATGGAACGATCCCCTACACAGGGGATGATGTACAAACAAATGGGGCAATAATCCCCTACACAGGGGATGATACAAACAAATGGGGCAATGATCCTCTACGCAGGGGGATGGTACAAACAAATGGGGCAATGATCCCCTACACAGGGGGATGGCACAAACAAATGGGGCAATGATCCCCTACACAGGAGGATGGTACAAACAAATGGGGCAATGATCCCCTACACAGGGGGATGGTACAAACAAATGGGGGCAATGATCCCCTACACATGGGGTTGATACAAACAAACGGAGTTTTGGTATGGGTAAATATTCAAATGGGTGCATATTCAATACAAATGAAGAATGGCCTCAACAAATAAGGAATGGATCCTATACAACGGGAATGTTCCCTAGAACTGAAAGAGTGTGGGTTTTTTTTTTTTTTTTTACAAAAAGGGCAATGGTTCATGCAAATGGTGGAAATGTCAGTACATACATGTATGTGAATGGTCCATTCAAGTGGGTGAATAGTCCCTAGAAATGCGGAAGAGTCCACAACGACGTCCTTACATTTACATCTTGAGCAAATACCACTCAGAATAAGCCCACCACAATTTATCAAATTCAGCCATGAATTGCACAGTAAGCAACAAATTACACCACAAGCGGATAAAAAAGCAAATGCATAACAGGAACACAGCACTGTACCTGCTTTCTCACTTTTTTTGACTATTGCCAGGTGTTCCCTTGTATAGTTGTAAAACCAAGTCCTAGCATGCTGGGATCTTCTTCACAACACTGGATTGTAGCCAGATGCAGAGTCAGTGTAGAACATATAATTTTGATTTCTAATTACAAATAAAAACAAATACGCAACTGAATCAATTTGATTTATTTTCTATCAAAATGTAAATTTGTTATCCAATTTCTTTCTCTATAGTATATGTCATGTAAGAAAATGATGATGTAATTAAGTGTTTTGAGCTGATCACTGAATGACATACAAATTATCTACCCTGAAAGACTTCGCTATGTGGTTGATTTTCAAACCAGCTGCCAATGAAGTCTGCTGTCCTTTGAGATGCTTTCATCTTCTCAGACTTCCATTGTTTGGACTTTTACATGTTCTTATTACTTTGTTTTCACAGTGTCTTTTTTTTTTTTTTTTTTTTTTTTTGATAACGAATCCAACCACATGGAGTCTGTGCTTGTACAGGCAATACCATGCAATGATGGGGCTAGAATCTGTGACCAGGCTGTATGAGGTACCCATCTGGGCAATTCTATCCCATAATTCATTGCTCTTTCAGCTTTCTAGAAGACAAATCAAACTTGCTCTACACAGTGTAGCAGGCTGTTCAGTGTACTAAAACCACACCTGTCTGGCATCATGTGTTGTTAGAAAGAACATAGTTCCTTGTTTGCTTGCGTCTGTTTATATGCTTGTGACTACATCAAATACACCACAATTTACACACTGAATGGAGAACCACTCAAAATACACCATCAAATACCACACTTTACACACTGAAAGGAGAACCACTCAGAATACACCATCATTTACACACTGGACAAAGAACTCTCCAGAATCAGCCACAATCTGCACAGTGAGCACACAACAAAGACAAACTCCAATCCCTGAGTAGACTGACCTCCAGATTTTTCAATCTCTGAGCAGTCTTCTCCTTCAACTCTTTCACTTTGCCTGATTTCTCTTCGCCCAGCTTCTCCTCCTCTTCCAGGCTCATGTGGTCCTCCTCCAGCTCACCATGATAGGGTTGATGCCGTTGGCTTAAGCGTCCCATCTCCAAAGCACTGTCCTCAATATCCTCAAACCACAAGGGTAGGAAATAGGCCGAGGACAAAAGGCACAGCGCTACCAGTGTAAGGATGATGGTTCGCTGGAGTCGAGATAGGCGGTACCATGACTGCAAAGGAGACATTTGACTGATACAAAACCTACATGCAATACTAATTCAGTAATTAAAAAGTATTATTGGAAACCCAAAAGTCACCAAAAATGACCACTACAATCAATACAAATGAAACAAAAAAGTAAAAAATGGTGTCACTGCTCCAAAAGATAACAGCAACAACAGTAAACATACTTCTCTTTTAACATCAGACATAACACACTTTATTGTCCTTCATTAATCTTTTCACAATGGGCCGTGCAATAGTGACGGCATATCAGTCGACCAGTTCACGACGAGCCGTGCCTGGATGACAGCAGCACTGCTGTACTGCCTGGACGTACCGTGCATCTGTGACAGCACAATATAAAAAAAAATTCCCATGTTCTCTCGTCTACCATCTAGGGGATGCAGCTGCCATAAGTTTTTAGAACAGGGTTATAGCCACTGGAAGGGTAAGTTTACATGCACTAGCGATGACCTTTGTGACCCCAGAGTAGTTCAAACAAAGAGACCCATCTGGCACTACGAACGCACATGTGGAATTTCCTGCTTCACTAACATATCGGGCAGAAGGAGAATGACATGTGGTTTTAGAACTGGTTCAGCAAAGTAGTTCAGAAAATGAGGGGGGGTAAGGTGTGTGCAAGTTTATCAAAAAGAATCTGAGCGTGATTTATTTGCTCTGTGTATTTAATAGTTTTAAACGTCCTATCATCTGAAGCCAAAACAGTGAAAAGTGTGTACTGTGTGCAATGATTTAATTTCCTTTATAAAAAAAAAAAAAAGAATTCACTTGGATTACACATACTGAATACCTCTGGCTTTCTCTCCATCCGTTCAAAGTAAGAGCGAAGTTTTATGCCCCTTTCTTCCTCATTTGCTGTTGTCATACTAACCAAACAAACGCAAACAAGATTGTGTTCTCCTACGTTTTACTTATGTTGTTTCAGTAACAGTAACATTGCCATTTTACCCAAAATGTATTTCATTCTATGCTCATTACCAAGTTTGTGCTTTACCCTTTCCGATGACTGCATTTTAGGTTTATATTAGGAGATGTAAAATAAAATTACAAAGTGCAAAAATTGTGCGTCTGCAACGGTTGCAAGCTCGTGCAGTGCATGCGCATGCAGGGAAGTGACGCTGCTCTGCTGTGCAGTCTGGAAAGTATTAAGATCCATTATCCATTATTGCCATGCCTTTGGAACATGCCTTCTGTGCACTAACTCTGATCTCTATTGTCAAAGAAAGCCCTGATGAATGCCTTGCTATTTCTGAAAATTCTCAAATTTCAACCGCAGTCTACATAAGACGAGTCAAGCCAGTGTAGAACAAAATGTTCTCTACAATGCTCACACCCTATGTCATCAGGTGAAGGAAACTTCATCATCACTGGCCGTACTTTTTACACCGAGGCCCTCACTACATCTTATCATCATCATCTGATGTAAAATTAGCATGACACTGCTCCAATCAGTGTAAGTGGTGTACAAATGAGAGGATCTAAGGTAAACAGGGTGCGGAGAGTTAGTGATAGTAAAAAGGGGAAGGGGGAAAGTGGTAGAGAGGGTGGGTGATGGTGAATGTGTTTTCATAGGAGTGGTAGAAAGACAGCAATAAAAGGGATAGAGCCCAGTGGATCATTTTTCTCATCAGCCATCTGCAGCCACTTTGTGCTGAATGGAATACTGTCAGGATATCAAGACAGTTTCCTGTTTGTAGCCTAAAAAAAAAAAGTATGCTCATCTATATTATGCGGATGCCAGTTGTATCAATAATATGCAAAACTGGGAAGATAAAAAAAAAAAAAAAAAAAAAACCGAGGTGGGAGTAGGAGAGGGGGGAGGGGGCATATGCACATGATTCTGAGAAGTGACGTGTATTTAATGACTGATTTTTTTTTCCTGGGCACCTTGCAGACACTGAGCAAATAAATCCTAAGTCCACTTTAAGAAAACAAAACAAGCACCTGACTGAGAACAACAGATTGGTCTCCCTTACTTCTCTGCCCTGCATGCACCTTGAGCACACCTTCTGCCATCATGCACTGGACTACTCAGCTTTTTCTGACTTATACCGCATTCTCACTGCACTGAACCATGAATTTTCCTCAAACGTCATTGGTTACACACACTTGGAGAACTTGTCAGGGCTCCTACTGATGTGCATTTCGTGTGTCCTAATGCACAAATTATCCCTTTAAAATGCTTCAGTTGTCAGCTGACCCATTAAAAGTGAAAACTATCAGTCACTGGACCCTTTCAAATTCTGCAGTGCGCAAAACCGCTGCAGATAAGATTTTATTACATAAGCCAGCAAATTATTTATGGTGTTTCTCAGTTATGTTAAAAATCATAAACAGATGCCATTTATTAGTTGACATGTCACTTAGTCAAGCAAACATAGCCCTCCAAACATGCATCTCCTGATTGTAATCTATGCTGTTTAATGGAACATGAATGAATAAAGCAATGTTCAATAATCTTAAAATGGCTGCTTTCTTCTATTAGGTACTGGCAGCGTAAAATGGCTGCTTTCTTCTATTAGGTACCGGCAGCTTAAGATCTGTATCACTGCACAGTAAATGGAAAACATACAAAACACAACAAGAATGAAGTCTCTATCTTCAGTCATTTTCAAGATATTGCAGTTTACAGTTGCAACGTTTTTAATGCACCTGACAAAATGAGATATCTTCCAAGTTTGAAAGCCAATAGGACCATACATGATTGATACATCTGGTTATAAATTGGTGTTCTCATCTATACAACTTACACTCTTTGAAAAAGTAAGTTCCATGGTATCAGTTTACATGGCTTTTGTGTGATAAAGTGTTAAACTTGTAATAAATCACAATTCAGTGCTTTTCGAATTTGCATGATGTAGCTACTTTGAAGCACTCCAGCACAGTAAGAATAGCCATTTAAGAGTTTCCAGTGGTTTGGACAAACTCTCTAAGTTGTACTAAGCAAAGTCATTTTTTCTGAGGTATCTGCTATAAAACATTTGTGAAAACTTCTGTGCTAAAACAGGGAATATTGCAATTTGGACGGTGGAAAAATGGGGGTAGAATCACCCGTCACACTTGAAATTGCTATAACTTCTAAACTACTTCATGAACTTGGAAATGAAATGAGGCAGGGAACAGTAAACAATAACAATCTACATTTTATACTATTTACATAATATCTGTAGTTTTTCAGCAACTTTTTTCCTCCCCACACTTTTTTGGTTTCCTTTACTACTCTTCACTGGCTGCTTCAGGGGTGCTATTGGATTCTTTTTTGCACCCTTGGTGGTGAGAACACCATGGTATTATGGACTGTGGTGTGTCTCTATTTGACGCCAGGAGTGCAGATACAGCCAGCCGTGTCTCCCTGATGAGTTCCGACCCAGCGGACGAAAGGCCTCGGAGCAGGCAATACAAATATATCTGCCTTTAAAAGGGATTGCGATGGTTACCTTATGCAGCCAGTGAGGAGTTTTCATCGATCTGTAATATATTTTCTTAATTTCATGTTCCCAGTTTTTACATCTTCAACCTCCTGCCCCCCCCCCCCCCCCCCTCCTCCCCCCCCTCCTTAGTTCAAAGTTTTGCCAAGTCATTACTATGAAGACAATTTAGATGTTGGCCTGCGCTTGTTTTCCCCCCACTATTAGATTGTTTTGTCTTTGTATTTGTCTGACTTAATTCAGTTTAAAAGGCTGTGCCACTCTTGAATAAAAGTTACTCTGTGTTAGGTTTCCTTATGGGAGCAAAAACTACCCCACTTGTTTACTGTTTACTTCATGAACTGTTTCCAAATTTTGTATACAGTTTCTGTACAGTATCTCCTGTAAATAAAAGTGTACATTTTGTTATTTTGTACCTAAAAAATTTTTATTTCCTGTACTAGAATAGTGGCCAACAGGGGCAGAATGATGATGATGTCTGAATTAAAACCCAACAGTTTTTCAAAACTTACTGACAGATTTCAACAAGAATTTGGTATGATGTTGTCTGTATTGTTATTTATAAAATCATGTTATTTTTTTGCTGTTTCTGACAAGTGCTAGCAGCCACCAAACAAAAAAGTCACTTACGATAAGGGTGGGAAGTGCACTCTTGCTGATGGACAGACAGACAGGTTGACTATAGTTCTTTTTGGATGCAGCATACTTCTGTCAGAGTTCATTGTTAAGTGGAACAGACCAGGCATGGCCAGTAGTTGTTTTGGAGACTATGTTGAAGTCACCGGCAAACACAAATATGCTTTGCACTAATCTGTGTCTGTCTTGGTTGGCCACACAAGCGTGTTGTTTACAAGAGCAAAATTTTCCACAGAAAATAATGTCTACTTTCTCAGAAGAGTGGATCTGTGACAGACTGCCAAATCATCATCAGAGAAAACTACATTCTGGCCAATGTTGGTAAAGATAAGTCTTCCAGAAGGCAATCAGTGGCATGTTCACTGATTTCATCATTGATGCAGCATGATTGCATCCTCAAAATGGGGTGGTAACTTCTTATGTCTCCATCTCTTCCTCGGTCGGTCACCATCACTTCATCAGTCCCCCAAGCCCAACTGCTCTGCCTCAGGAAAAGTTGACGTGGAGACACAGCTCACATCTCATCCACTTTATCTTGGTCTGGTGGTCCTCCAACTGACAACACAGCCAATAGTGAACACTGGCATGTGTGGTAAAGACTCTGGCCTATATAAAGGTTTTGGGTGACCAGCCACCCACAAACCCTGGCATGTCGGGTAAAGGCTGTGGCCTATATGAAAGTTATGGGTGACCAGCCACCCACAAGCTCTGGCATGTGAGAATGCTTCTTTAATTGATATGGGTGACATGCAACCCAAAGTATCTGATGAGGATTATAAGCTTTTATTATTTTCTCCTTTATTTACCACCAAAACACCACAATATTTAATGGGGGGCAAAGCACAAACAACGAACAAAGTCATAAAAACTTAGTTACATATTATGAAAACTGTGTGAGCTATGAAGATTTAAACGACAGTCTGGGTAATTTTTTCACCCACAAGCTCTGGCAAAGGTTAAACAAATATAAAAAAAATGTGGATGTATTTTCTCAGTTTAAAAAAAAAATTGAAAAGAAAGAAAAAAACATTAAAGCATGGCACAGGACCACTTAATTGAACTATGAGTGCATGCTTTTATGTAAATTTCCCTGTCTGTTTCATCATTGTGTGATATCATGTGGTGTGTGTGTGTGTGTGTGTGTGTGTGTGTGTGTGTGTGTGTGTGTGTGTGTGTGTGTGTGTGTGTGTGTAAAATTACTGGAAAAAAAAATTAAAGCATGGCATAGGACCACTTATCTTAACTATGAGTACATGCTTTTATGTAAATTTCCCTGTCTGTTTCTTCATCATTGTGTCATTCATGGTGTGTGTGTGTGGTGTGTGTGTGTGTGTGTGTGTGTGTGTGTGTGTGTGTGTGTGTGTTTATTACAGCTCACTGTCCATTCCTTATAATTTTAGTATATCTGTTGTTCTTTATAAGCAAAAATGTATTGCATGTTCTTTGTAAACAAAAGGTACATCTTCTGCAAAACATTATTTTGTCAACAGGCTGTGCATTGCCAATAACATGTTAAGTATTTCATCATTATGATTTTGAATTACCCTGTTGATGTAATCACTGTGAATGTAAAATAATATAAACATACATTATAATGCTTTTTTGTTAAACAAAAAAGGTAAAATTAAATTAAGATTTAACTTTATTTTGGACTCTACCTTTTTATCAACTACTCTGTTTATTCAGTACGTTTGTACTGTTATGGCAATATACATAACTGTAACCATACAATAACCAAAAATATCATAAATGTTACTGTCACAACAATGTAATGTCTTGGCAATGCAATGCTGCTGTTGTTGTATTCTAGCAGTTTTACTTGAAAGTAATCACTGTGTTCAAAGCCTTGCTGTGTTAGCCAGTAAGGAGGGGAGGGGTGGGGAGGGGGGAGAAAGCAAATCTTTACAGTTAAATTACAGAAATGTCAAATACACTACGGAAAAAAATTAGATTGCTAAACTGAACTTCGTTTGAGTCAGATTGACTCGACAATGAAACTCCCCCCCCCCCCCCCCGCAAAACTGCAAATTTTAACAAATCTTAAATAAATGTTAGTGAACCGCCAAGAGAAATGTGGACAAATGAGTCACAAGACAAAACATGACGCGTTTCAACCTCTAAGGTCTTCTTCAGGCAAGACACAAATAAATAAGACAACATAAATGAACAAACTTGGTACTCAGCTTTGATCTCTTCACTCGTTGATTTATTCATATTGTGTCTTGCCTGAAGAAGACCTAAGAGGTTGAAATGCATCGTGTTTTGTCTTTTGACTCATTTGTCCACATTTATTTAAGATTTGTTTAGATCTCCGCCTGCAGTCATCTCACTTTGCAACCAGCAAATTTTAACTCTCTAATGACAACATCATGAAGTGGATAAAGGAAACAGAATTTCTGACAGTCTTTTTACATCATATATTAAGCAACTGGTGCAAGGCATTGGCTTGCTTTGTCATTGCTCTGACCGAGCATTTAGAGTGAAGAATAGTGTTGGGCTTAGCTGCTCGGCATGCATGTTTAATATTCTTTCTTTTCCCTCCCATTTCCTGCCCAGGTTCTATTCGCTGACTTAGTCTAATGTTTGTTTAGTTAAGTTGCAATGTCCAATATAAATGTTGACTTCCATGTGCTGAAATGGTTTCATGAATAAAGATGAAACAAAAATGTAAAGGAAACCAAGTTGGATACAAGAGATAAAAAATGTACTGATTACTTTTTCATTTAAATGTTATAGCATATGAAAAAGATCAACCATTCTGAAACAAAAAATAAAATCATAACACCTAACACAGCAGTTTCAGACCACAAACCTTCATGCAGACAGAATGATGCAAATTATTACCATGATGAATTATTGATACCATATCGAGGAACCTTCTCCACTTTCCATCTAATTCTCTTCCAATATCATTGGCAGCCCTGCTTTGTGCGTTGACATGCAACTGAACTCACATGCTGTGTGATATCGTTGACACTGTTAATAGTGGTCATCTGATTGACGTACATGATTTCCAGCTCCAACAGATCAAGATCCAGATCCAGATGCCAGAACTGACACAAATCACACAGCATGGCTCGCACATTCTCCTGTACTGGTTGGCAGCATGATCGACAGACTGCAACACGTGTGTTAATGGTGTTTTCTTCATCCAAGGCCTGTCTATTTTCTGTGTGATCTGACAAAGCTCCACTGATCCCCTTCAGTACCGTAAGTTCTATTTCTAATGATGGTTGATGGTGAGTCTGGCATCGTGTTCTGGCACGTTGCATGTCTCCAGTACTGTGCATATTTATAACTGAAAACATGTCACCTGATGCTGGTAAACCGAGACAACCACACCCACTCCTTTCACAATGCGGATCGTATTCTAAAATCAATAGATGACAACTGCACTTTTCGTCTTCTCTTTCAGTCATTCAAATCTCATGCTTACACCAAGTACAGCTGCGTGGAATCGATTGCACAGACTGAGACAGTGACGACTAAGTTGGGCTGGCTTGACGAACATGCTGCATAGCAGTCTGACGACACATATGCAAACCAACAAAGCTACAAGTAAACACGTGCCATGTGGTTTGTTTTGGAAGCTCGCAATTCGATGAACTTTTTTTTTTTTTTTTTTTTTTTTACTTACCCGAAGACACGATTGTCGTTTCTTCTTCGGAGGTTCCTCCTTGTCCCCAAGCCCTATATGCAGAGATGTGTAATCTCGTCGATTGGACATTTTGCTGCTATCACAGGTTTATGCTTGTATTCGCATTTGCCAGGACTGTCTGTGCTACCCACTGCCGACAGATCTGACACAGTTTAACTCCCCACTGTCGCCGTGTCGATCCACTGTTCAGCGTTTCAAGCCAAGATGAAGAGTGAAAGGGACACTACTCTAGCAGAGTAAGGGTTACTTTTCGACTTGTTTCACAGGTTGAGGCTTCAAGCTGTTGCAGAATAAGACGACTGGTGGTGACAGAAAGAAAAGGGGAGGAAGAGGGGGGAGGGAATGGGAAAGTTTTAAACAGTCAAACAGCTGTAAAACGCACAAATTCTGGATTTGTTATCGCGGTGAATGGTGGGGGCAGGAGGGGGTGGAGAAAGAGAGGAGGGTGGGGGGGGGGAGGAGAGCAAATTAAACAAAAAGAAAAAAAAAAAAAAGGAAATCGAGGTTTTTAATTGAATTATTTTTGATGCAGGTACAGCCAGAGAACTTTACGGGTTCTATGTTTCATGTTGTGCGTTACACATGACCTAGTAAGCCTAGCACTGTGTGTGTGTGTGTGTGTGTGTGTGTGTGTGTGTGTGTGTGTGTGTGTGTGTTGTCTTTTTGTTAGTTTCTTTTTGTGTTTGTTTGTTTGTGACTGAGTATACTTTTTGAGAATTGCTTAACTATGTTGAGAATTGCTTAACTATGAAAATATTTCTTAAATAAATGTCAGCGAACTGCCCAGAGAAACGTGGACAAACGAGTCACAAGACAACACACACGCGTTTCGACCTCTTCGGTCTTCTTCGGGTCAAACAAAGACGAACAAAATAACGAAAATGCACTTAGCTTTGATCGCTTCAGATTGCTTCTGAGTTCAGCGCAAGGAAGAAGGCGTTGTGTGTGTGTGTGTGTGTGTGTGTGTGTGTGCGCGCGCGCGCGCGCGCGTGTGTGTGTGTGTGTGTGTGTGTGTGTGTGTGTGTGTGTGTGTGTGTGTGTTGTCTTTTTGTTAGTTTCTTTTTGTGTTTGTTTGATTGTGACTGAGTATACTTTTTGAAAATTGCAACGCCTTCTTCCTTGCGCTGAACTCAGAAGCAATCTGAAGCGATCAAAGCTAAGTGCATTTTCGTTATTTTGTTCGTCTTTGTTTGACCTGAAGAAGACCTAAGAGGTCGAAACGCGTTGTGTGTTGTCTTGTGACTCGTTTGTCCACGTTCTCTCTGGGCAGTTCGCTGACATTTATTTAAGATTTGTTTAGACTTCCGCCTGCAGTCGTTTCACTTTGCAACTAGATCTATGAGAATATTTGCTTCAAATTCAATATGCTGCTTTCTTCTCTTATTGCTTGTCCTTTTTGTGCACTTAAAAAAAACGCTTCATAGATGGATCATATAAACATATATATATATAATGCTGAACAATTAAGTAGTGGGGGAAAACAAGTGCAGGTTAACAATTCTTCCATCATTATAGTAATGATTTGGCAAAGATTAGAAATTGAGAGGGAAAAAAAAAAATGTTGAAGATGAAATAAATGGGAAAATGTATATCATAAATATGAAAACCCCTTCACTAGCTGCATGAGGAAACTATCGCAATCCCTCCCGAGGACAGATCTATATGTGTCGCCTGCTCCGAGGCCTTTCGTCCGCTGGATCGGACTCATCAGGGAGACACGGCTGATTGTGTCTGTGCTCTGGCGTCAGATAGAAAACACACCACAGTCCATAATTCTGTGGTGTTCCGACCGCCAAGGGTTCGAAAAAGAATGCAACAGCACCCCCAAAGTAGCCAGCGAAAGGTAGTAGAATTAAACAAAACGAATACAATCCTGAAATTGTACTTTCATTCACTCACAAACCATTAGATTGTAATACATGAAATTCTTTATTCAGTCTAAGACACATAAGAGGCTTATAACATAATTACCGGCACAATTCTCCGATAAAATTTTGAACTAATATGTACATCACAAGCTTAAAACAAGTGTGTGGTGTAGACAGTGACTGAAAGTGAGAGGAATTTTGTTCTGTTATATGATTTAACATGTGTTCATGATGATCTTGCTAGAGGAAATAATAAGATTTCAAAAAAAAAAAAAAAGGGGGGGGGGGGGGGGGGGGGGGGGGGGAGCAGTAACCTGAAACACAGGAAGCGAATCCTTGGCTAAGGCTCCTTGACAGTAGAGAGGAATTTGAATTCCATGGAAATACGTGGTTGTGGTCCTTGAGAGGGATGGTGTGTCACCATAGTGCTTTGTTAATTTCATTATTTCATTTCATTGTTTGGAGGATTTTATCATTTCCTGGTTAATAAAGTGATTTTTACGCTATTTGTCAAAAGAGAAGCAATAGGCTTATACACCATTCAGCTGTTTCAATAGAATGCATGCGAGCGTGCGTGCGTGCGTGTATGTGTGTGTGTGTGTGTGTGTGTGTGTGTGTGTGTGTGTGTGTGTGTGTGTGTGTGTGTGTGTGTGTGTGTGTGTTAGGTGAGTGGGGGGAGGAAGTGGAATTGCGTGTATTTGACATGTAGCCAGTAGCTTGAGGAAATGTAGCCGATGCTGGAGCCAGGAGATCTGTAGTCTCATCAACATCATCAGCCTGTAGTATCATTAGCATCAGCCTGTGGTCTTATCAGCATCAGCTTGTAGTCTTATCAGCATCAGCCTGTAGTCTCATCAGCCTGTAGTCTCATCAGCCTGTGGTCTCATCTCGCCTGCAATCTCACCAGCCTGAAGTATCATCAGCCTGTGGTCTCATCAGCCTGTGGTCTCACCTCGCCTGCAGTCTCATCAGCCTGTGGTCTCATCTCGCCTGCAGTCTCATCAGCCTGTGGTCTCATCTCGCCTGCAGTCTCATCAGCCCGTAGTCTCATCAGCCTGTAGTCTCATCAGCCTGTAGTATCATCAGCCTGTGGTCTCATCTCGCCTGCAGTCTCATCAGCCTGTAGTCTCATCAGGCAGCTCTCAGTTTGTGGTCAGAAGAGGACCAGAGCCCTAAAGGTAAAAGCAAAGGCAACTGGAATGTGTTCCAGCGGGATCTGGTTGAGATGGAACAAAAGTCATGCTAATAAGACTTCCAACTAAGACTTCAAATTCCCTCTTTTAAACAGGTGTCCGATAGCTGTTTGAACAAAGTGATCGTCTCAAAAGGCTCTCTCATGACGGCTAACAGTCAAGGAAGTCAGGTTTGAATCCCGGCTACACCTAACATATCTCAGGGAACAGAAGAGCATTTTTTGGGTCATGATCTGAATGCGACCTGGCCCCCTCAGAATGTATGGAGTTTAGGGCCAAAACACTTTTCTCATACGGACTTCTTCTTTAGGGACCCTCTGCTGTCAGGCACTGTGTAGAGGTTCCTCTTACTGTCTTGACATATTTGCTTGTATTAAAACCTTTCTTCCATTCTGATACAGGGCAATTGAGAGGCGTCATAAAACAAATAGGAAATAGAGCTGAATGAAGTGCGAATGCAGGGATGTAATTTAACTGTTGACGGACCAGGAAATCTTTACCATTGTGTATCAATAGGATAAAAACAATAGCGTTAATCAGGCCTAAAGTAAATGAGAGGAAGATTTCAGGTGAGCTGGGATTTAAAGCAAAAATAGAAAACAGGCGAAACAACGAACATAAAAAAAAAAATAGTGGATTATAGTACAGTGGTCGGATCTGATTTATTACCTTCACCGGAACTAACTGCGTTCCGCTGAGCAGTGAAGAAATAAGTAGTTCACAGTAATCTGTTTGCACATGTTATGGATTTTCTTCCAACATTTTGTTCGAAAAGCATTTCAGCGAAACATATACATCAAACTTGCTGTATGTCTGGGATGCTGAATGGGATGATTATATTCAAATGATTCAGGGTTAGCTGCATTGGTTACGTGTACCCTTTCGTTCTCGGGAAACTTTCTCATGTGTGTAACATTTCTGCAGACTTGTGTGGATGTTGAGTCGAACTGATCCTCTTACTGTGTTCACAACTGCATCTTTTGCAGCCTGATCTTCCCACCCATTACACGCTATTCCACAATGAGAAGACACTCAGGATAGATTGACTCCGATATCTTTTATAGACAAAATGATGAACTGTTTTATTTAATTAGACTTGGAGATCTAATGGCATATGAAAAAGTTGTATATGATATGTATCCATCGGTAGATCTACAATTAATGTGTGTGTGTGTGTGTGTGTGTGTGTGTGTGTGTGTGTGTGTGTGTGTGTGTGTGTTTGCATATGAGACACACACACACATTCTCACACACAAAACGAATTGCAGGCCTAAAACTACCTGCTCCTGGTATTACTCCTTTTTAAAGTTAAAAAAAACGACTCAAACCTGAAGCATTGACTGCGGCATGCAACACTTGCTACTTTTCATAGACTACGTTTTACATTTAACCTTCAGCGGTTCTAAACTGTCACTTGCATCGAGTGTTATTTGGTAATTTGGGGATGTTAAGGTCGAGTTTGGAGGCGGAGGGAGCAACAGAAAAGGGGAGGGGATGGGGTGTGCAATGAATACGGTTGAGATCAGAGACTCAACAAACGAGTGCGAGTTTAAGTGAAGTATGGCATTTTTATGCTAGTTACCTCAATTCATTGCTAACTGTCCTCGCCTCCATTTTAGTACGAGCATATTATATTTGTGAGGAATGTGTTTAT
>JADBJO010003365.1:170000-190000 GCA_016801955.1 Conus betulinus | reverse complement strand
CTCTACCACCTGCAGACGTGACGTCTGAACAATGATGCCGAATGTAGATACGGCCTGGGACATCTGGCCTTCGGTGTTACTAGGCCTCCATTTCCCAGAGAGAGAGAGAGAGAGAGAGAGAGAGAGAGAGAGAGAGAGAGAGAGAGAGAGAGAGAGAGAGAGGCTTGAAAACACAAATAAAGGTGCAAAGTGATGGTTATTTAAAGAACACAACAACACAGACAAGTGAAAGATGTATCCTTGACATGTAACAGAGATAACAGAAATGGAATAAAGAAGAATCCCCAAATGGCTGTCAGCAAAATAAAAATTCATGTAACAATCATGATAGCAAGAAGAAAAGACTAAACTAGATTTAGATATAAATTTTGTAATGGCTGGACATGTAAAACGCCAAGTCTATTGTGAAAATTTAAGGAGACAGAGATGGGGTACAGCAAGGCTAACACTGGAAGTAATGTGCGCGCGCGCGTGTGTGTATGTGTGTGTGTTGAGAGAGAGAGAGAGAGAGAGAGGAGAGAGAGAGAGAGAGAGAGAGAGAGAGAGAGAGAGAGAGAGAGAGAGAGAGAGAGAGAGAGAGAGAGAGAGAGAGAGAGAGAGAGAGAGAGAGAGACTAACACACACACACACACACACACACACACACACAAACACACACACATATATATATATATATATATACAATTTTAATACTATTCTTGATGATTAATAATTTAATACTATTCTTGGTGATTGCATCTCTTACGAGATCCAAGGAAAGGTTGTTCTGCATAATTCTTAGCCGCTGACAATGCTTGGGTTATTGACAGCAGAGCTGACCACTCAGACTGTTCCGTATCTTTTGATCTCCCTTGCATCCTTAAATGGATCCTCAAGCATAGGCTCAAAGATTGTGACGCCAAGAGCACAGACACAATCAGCCGTGTCTCCCTGATGAGTCCGATCCAGCGGACGAAAGGCCTCGGAGCAGGCGACACATATAGATCTGTCCTTGGGAGGGATTGTGATAGTTTCCTCATGCAGCTAGTGAAGGGGTTTTCATATTTATGATATACATTTTCCCATTTATTTCATTTTCAACAAATTTTTTTTTCCTCTCAATTTCTAATCTTTGCCAAGTCATTACTATAATGATGATGGGAAATGTTAACCCTGCACTTGTTTTCCCCCACTACTTAATTGTTCAGCATTATACTGTTTGGTCAATCAGTGGGGCAAGAAAGGTTGTTCTGCACAATTCTTAGCCGCTGACAATGCTTGGGTTATTGAACAGCAGAGCTGACCACTCAGACTGTTCCGTATCTTTTGATCTCCCTTGCATCCTTAAATGGATCCTCAAGCATAGGCTCAAAGATTGTCCCTTACATTTTATACTGTTTGCGTAATGTTTTTTAGTTTTCAACAACTTTTTTCCTCTCCAAACTTTCGTTTTGTTTAATTCTACTACCTTTCGCTGGCTGCTGCTTGGGGGTGCTGTGTGCATTCTTTTTCGAACCCTTGGCGGTCGGAACACCACAGAATTATGGACTGTGGTGTGTCTCTATCTGACGCCAAGAGCACAGACACAATCAGCCGTGTCTCCCTGATGAGTCCGATCCAGCGGACGAAAGGCCTCGGAGCAGGCAACACATATAGATCTGTCTTTGGGAGGGATTGTGATAGTTTCCTCATGCAGCTAGTGAAGGGGTTTTCATATTTATGATATACATTTTCCCATTTATTTCATTTTCAACAAATTTTTTTTTCCCTCTCAATTTCTAATCTTTGCCAAATCATTACTATAATGATGGAAGAATTGTTAACCTGCACTTGTTTTCCCCCCACTACTTAATTGTTCAGCATTATACTGTTTTGGTCAATCAGTGGGTGATTGCATCTCTTATGAGATCCAAGGAAAGGTTGTTCTGCACAATTCTTAGCCGCTGACAATGCTTGGGTTATTGAACAGCAGAGCTGACCACTCAGACTGTTCCGTATCTTTTGATCTCCCTTGCATCCTTAAATGGATCCTCAAGCATAGGCTCAAAGATTGTCCCTTACATTTTATACTGTTTGCGTAATGTTTTTAGTTTTCAACAACTTTTTTCCTCTCCAAACTTTCGTTTTGTTCAATTCTACTACCTTTCGCTGGCTGCTTTGGGGGTGCTGTTGCATTCTTTTTCGAACCCTTGGCGGTCGGAACACCACAGAATTATGGACTGTGGTGTGTTTCTATCTGACGCCAAGAGCACAGACACAATCAGCCGTGTCTCCCTGATGAGTCCGATCCAGCGGACGAAAGGCCTCGGAGCAGGCAACACATATAGATCTGTCCTTGGGAGGGATTGTGATAGTTTCCTCATGCAGCTAGTGAAGGGGTTTTCATATTTATGATATACATTTTTCCATTTATTTCATTTTCAACAACGCGCGCACACACACACACACACACACACACACACACACACACACCCTTAATCAACCATTGATCATTTAGTGAAATTAACAACTCAAATCAAACATCAATTTGCCAAAAGACAAAATGTTCTTGCCACATTCTTTGATATAAATAAGGCATACAATCAGGTTTGGCATGAACGATTACTATGCAAGTTAAAAACGGTTGGGCTTTCTGGTCATATACATGACTATGTTAAAACATTCTTGGCCAAAAGAAGTATTCAAACAAGAATTGGTCACATTTATTCCTCTAAAAGATTCGTTGATATGGGTATCCCTCAAGGCTCTGTAATTGCTCCTATCCTATTTAATATCCTAACCTACGATTTACCAGTTTCTATTTCCAAAAAAAGTAACTTTATTCAGTATGCCGATGATATGTGTTTGTGGATGAATGTTACTTTAAAAAAGAAAACATGAAAAAGGTCTATAAATTTTATAAAAAAAGCATATCAATATGATTAGATAATATTGCCATGTTTATGTCAGAAAATGGTTTAAGCTTATCACCTCAAAAATCTCACATGATGCTATTTGACGCAAGTGGATCTGTTCACAATGCTCCAGAATTCAAAGTTCACAACAACACACTTAAATACGCTTCAAATATTAAATTTCTTGGTGTTTATATTACGTCTAAGCTCTCTGGAAACCTGCATTTAGAACATGCTGTAAATCAAGCAAAAAAGTCATTGAACCTTCTAAAAGTCATAAGCAAACAAAGCTGGGGTCAAGACACAAATACATTAATTCATTTGTCCTCTGCTTTAGTAAGATCTAAATTGTCGTATGCACAAGAGGTATTCTTTAGTGCTCCAAAATATCTATTGAAAAACTGCAGAGCATAGATTGTAAAGCATACAGAATAGCCCTTGGCGTTCCTTTTCATGGTTCCATCATAGGATCTTACCATGAAGCAGGTGTATTGCCTCTTGATGATCTGCGAAAATTAGCCTGTGCTAAATACATTTTAAGACGCTCTACTATTCAAAATTCAAACCAAATGGAACTTGAAATTAGGTCCGATATTCATTTTCCTAAGCGTGCAAAACGTATCCGATCTAATAAAACTATTTTTACATTTTCTTCTAAACTATTCACAAAATTAAACACTAATCAAAAGAAAATAGCTGTGCGTTTTCCAGTAAGTCTCACCCCAAACTGAGAGCTTTTTAAGGCTAAGTTTGCTTATAACTATACACAATTGTCCAGATTTGATAACATCAATGTACTTGCATATGAGCTAGATAGATCCCACATGAATGATTTTTATCCCTTACCTTAACCTTAATCTTAAATCTCTCTGTGCCAGGAGGCACATAAGGCTTGGACGTCTCTCCTCCACTGTGTTCGGTCTGCAGCTGCATGGCGTACAACACTCCATGTTTTCCAGCCTGCACCGTTTCTCCTTTCTCCAGCATTCGCCGCCATGTTGTTTTCGGTCGGCCTCTTTTCCTTCTTCTACCCTCTGGTGTCCAACCAAGGGCCACAGCACAGTCGTTGTTCCTCTCCTTCCTCATTATGTGCCCAATCCAGCTCCACCTCCGTCTTCTCACCTCCTCGCTGATCTTTCCTGCTTCTGCCATCTCAAGAACTGTCTTATTGGAGACATGTTGTTGCCATCGGATCTTGAAAATCCTCCTTAGACACTTGGTCTGGAAGGTGTCAAGCTTTTCTTCCTCTCCTTTAGTCAGTTTCCAAGTCTCGCATCCGTAGAGTAGGACGGACAAGACAAGGCTCTTGAAAACGGAAGCTTTAGTCTTTCTGCCTATGTCGCTGGCTTGCCAGATGTTTGATAGCCGCTTCATCTGTGCGCTGGCCAAGGCTAATCTCTTCTTGACACTGTCCTTTGTCACATTTGCACCCAGATATGTGAAGCTCTCTACCTCCTCTCTACTTCACTTTCTCCAACTTTCAGCTTATCGTCACTCCTGCTGTTGGCTTTCATGGCTTTGCACTTCTTGGCATTCAGCTTCAGTCCAACTTTGGCTGCATTGTCTTCAAGTTTTGTTGTTTTGGTCTGGAGGTGGTTCATTGTTGAGGATAGGAGGGCGAGGTCATCCGCGAAGTCCAGGTCCTCCAACATGGTTGTGAAGTTCCATCGGATCCCGGTTCTCTCACCCTCTATGGTTTCCGCATGACCCAGTCAATCACTAGCAGGAATAGGAATCCTGACATGCAGCAACCCTGCTTCACCCCGGTCATCACTGGGAACCAGTCTGTTGTTTCATTTTCATCCATTACGGAGCACTGGAAGTCCTCATAAAGGGTCTTGACCATCCGGATCAGTTTCTGTGGGACTCCATACTGACGCATGATGATCCAAAGGCTGTCACGGTGTACGGAGTCAAAGGCCTTTTCGAAGTCGACAAAATGGATGTACAGCGTAGCATTCCATTCGTTGACTTGTTCCAGAATATTCTCCTGAGATGAATATCTGGTTGACAGTTCCTCTGCCTGTCCTGAAGCCGGCTTTTTCTTTCCTGAGTGAGGAATCCACTCCTGTCTGTATCCTGCTGATAAGGATCCTGCTGAGCACCTTGCTGGCCAGTGGCAGCAAGGTAACTCCCCGCCAGTTGCCACACTCCTGAAGGTTACCTTTTTTTTTTTTCGGAATTTTGCAAATTAGTCCTTTGTGTCACTGTGTAGGAACTGTCTCTTTCTCCCAAATGAGGTCAAAGGTCCGTTTGAGTTCTTGGCTGGTTTGCTCAATGTCTGCTTTGAGCATTTCTGCTGAAATTTGGTCTGCTCCAGGTGCTTTTCCGTCTCTGAGGGCCTTCAGTGCTGTTTTAATCTCCTGAATAGTTGGTGCTTCCACTGAGATGTCAAGCTCTTCTGTCTCTTCCTCTTCTTCTTCTGGTGGTTCCTCCGGTGCATTTCTGTTCAGCACTTCCTGGAAATGCTCTTTCACACCTCCTAGCCTGGCGTCTTTGTTCTTCAACAGTTCTCCATTCTTGTTCTTCACTGCTGCTGCTTGCTTGGTGCTCTGTCCTGTCAGCTGCTTCACTATACTGTACAGTTCTTTCTGCCTTCCATTCTCCGCTGCATTCTGTGCTCGTTCTGCTTTCTCTGACATCCACCCCCTTCTGTCCTCCCTCACACTTTTCTTCACCTCTTTGTCCTTCTCCTTGTATTCGTCCCTCATTCTGTTTTTGATTCTCTCTGAGCGGGTACTGTCAATCCTCGTCTTTATTCCTTTCCTTTCATCAAAGAGTTTCCAGCTGTTGTCACTGATCCATGGCTTGCTTTTCCTTTTCTGAAAACCGAGCACCTCTTCCGCTGACTTGACATGCATTCTTTTTTGCTGCTCCCACACCTCCTCTACGTCTTCGCTCTCGTTCCTGGTCTCTTCCAGCTTGCCTCTTACTGTCTCGCAGTACTTCTTCCTTGTCTCTTCATTGTTCAGACGTTTGACGTCTAGTCTTGGCTTGACCTTGTTGTTATTTCTTTGCGAGCTGAGACGCAGTTTGATGCGAGTCCTCACCAGAAAAAGTGGTCACTGTTGGCATCAGCTCCCCTCTGTACTCGACAGTCTAGTACAGACGATCTCCTCTGTCCGTTGATCAAAAGATGGTCAATTTGATTTCTCACTCCTCCATCTGCTGATACCCATGTTGCCTTGTGAATATCTTTATGGGGAAATAGTGTTCCTGCTATTACAAGCCCATTCATCTGACAAAACTCGCACAATCTCTCTCCATTGCCATTCTGTGTTCCAAGTCCATGTACGCCCATAGTCCTCTCATACCCTCTGTTATCATTTCCAACCTTTGCGTTAAGGTCCCCCATGATGATGATGATGTCATTCTTGTTGCAACCGTCAACTGCTTCCTGTAGTTCTTGATAGAACTGTTCCTTCTCCTCGTCTTCTCTCTCATTGTGTGGGGCGTACACTTGAATAATAGTCACTGTCCTGTACCTTGAGTAGAATCTGGCTGTTATGATCCTCTTGTTGATGGGGGGGGTCCATTCCATGAGTGACTTCACTGCTTCCTGGCTAATCATGATGGCAATACCACCCCTCGTGCAGTTCGTCATCTCCGCTGTAAATCAGTGTCTGTCCTGAAGCCATCCTCATCCTGCCTGCTCCTGTCCATCTGCACTCGCTAATTCCAAGGATGTCCAGCTGGTACCCCTCCATCTCTCTCGCGATCTGTGCCGCCGCAGCTCCTCCTCTGTACATTGTCCTCACATTCCAATGTCCAATGGTGAGGGTTATTCTGGGGCTTGCTAAGGATCTCGTCGGACGGTGAGCTTCCTGAAGGCTTTGACCCATCGTCGTCATGGTGCCGGTGTCGGCGATCCCCGCTCCCCCCTGGTCTTGATGCACATTGACGTCCGTAGTTTCTGTAACTGATGGATTTTTTTCCAGGAGTAGGTAGTTAACTCCTGCCCAACCCCCATGCTTGGAGGACCAGGTTTTTCTGTTGGGGTTTTCCTTCCCTTAGACTGCGTTGGTCCACGACTCCATTACAAGTATCCTCCCATCCGCCACCCAGGAGGATGCGCCTCTGCGCCGTGCAGTCCCAGCGCGATGTGATTTTTTTTTATCCCAATCATCTACAAATCTTCACTGATGGTTCTTTATTAGACAATCAGGCAGGCTGTGGTTTTGTCATCCCTACTTAAAAAATTGAGAAATCTTTTTATCTTGATAAGGACTTTTCAATTTTCACAGCTGAATTAATAGCAATTTTAATGGCTGTTCAGTATGTCATTGATACACCATCAATTTTTATAGTGCACTCTTTTGCGTAGACTCTAAATCAGTTCTCCAAGCTTTAGAATCAACAAATCCGAACATCCGGGCTGAAATAATCACAGAAATTAAAGTACTTATTCATGTTCTTATATCAAGGGGTATTGCAGTTGATTTTTGTTGGATCCCATCTCATTGTTCGATATCTGGAAATGAATGGGCTGATCGTACTGCTCGAGCAGGTGCAAAAAAATCTTTAAATCCAAGGTATTCCCATTCTTTTGAGTTCACAAGAAGGTTACTCTATTACAAAAAGCTTCTTTTGAAAATTTTGAAAAAGGTATATAAAGACTACATGCTTTCCAAAGTACATAAGCCTAATTCTTCAATAAAGTGTTGTTTAAACGCTCGATCACAAAATTAAAAAAAAACACTCATACGTTTTATAAAAAAAAAAAAAAAAAATGTCGAAAACACCCAAAACACCGCAAAAAAAGTTTTCACTATTTTACAGACTTAGGTTAAACGCTTCCAAAACCAAGTTCATAAAAAAAAACATCCAGTGTGTATGCGGAGCTGAGCTATTGATAGTTGTACAACAACACATATTTTGTACCTTTGTCCTTATTTTGAATCAGCTCTATCGAAATTAAAGATGAATCTAACCATCAGAACCTGTATTTCTTTTGAACTTTGTTCAGAACTTAATGACAAGTCCAGTCGGCTCTTTTTTTTTTATATCTGCATATTTTAGACTGTTTTTGTTTTGACTATTGCAGTTTGATTTGGTAATGTTGCTTTTTTCTAAGGATTGTTCTTATGTAGTATTTCTTTCTCTTTTCTTTCCTGTCCCAACCTCTGCGCGACTTCAGAGGCAGTGCACCCACGCCGCTCATCCGACACCCCGTCCACAACCACAGCTACAGTCAGTGTCAAACGGACGGAGTGCTTCTTCTCGATAGTTTTAAAGCCTTCGAGTTTGATCCCACATGCCGCTTCAAAGGACTGTACAATTGAATATTTTTTTTTTTTCTGTCCCAACCTCTGCGCCACCTCAGAGGCAGTGCACCCACGCCGCTCATTCCGAACCCTGTCCACAGCCACGGCCCGGTCGGCCCCGCCGCAGCCCCGGCACCGGCAATCCACAGGCAGCGGTCAATGTCAAGTCGTCAAGAGGCAACCCACCGCAGGAGTCACTTCAGTGGTGTTCAGTGGCGCCTGTTCTGATCTAACATACGCAGGACACCACCTACTAAGCCCCCTACTGACGACAATAATTGCTTAGTCGCGGAGCCGACGTGAGTGAGCTCTCCCTCCGGTGGCGCCACCACGTCCGTCCAACGACAGCAGCCCCCATGGACCCGCCGATACCGGTGACCCCGACGGAACCAAACCAAGGCCACAGACGGGGAGAGGACATCGGAACTGAGGTCAGGGCACGAGAACAGGGCACGAAGGCCACAGAATTTGAGACTTTTTTTTATGCTGATCGTTGAGAATGAGGATGATTATGATGATGCTACGGATTTCCATTTCGGTCTGAGACTACATGACAGGGCTGTACTCTATGCTTCCTTTCATAATATATCCCGGCGTCAACTAGGCCCGAGAGACACCTGCAGTGTTGATCAGGAAATTTGAGCAACACTCTCAGAAACGCATCCATTAAGTGGATGAAACTCGACTGTGTCCCAGTCTTCCCAACTGAGTCCGCAGCAAACTCAACTCTGGGTAGGAGCCGGTCGGGGCAGAAAAACCCACATGACTTCTGATGGGATTCGAACCCAGGACCTCCCAGCCGGGAGTCCGCGACGCTAACCACTTCGCCACGGCGGCTGTTTTATTTCTCGAATATTTAGATTCTTATAATTTTTTTTTAGTTGACATTCCAAAGCACATCATGGCGTTGGTACAATTCAATCAAATGTTTGGTCTCCGAATCGGTGAGTCGGCCTTGCTGGACGACGCCATTTTTCCTTGTACCATGGGTGTTGGCTGAATTGATTGGTTGGAGGATACTAACTGTCCGTTCGAATAGATCACGGTGTATCTCGAACGATCGGGTTTAACTGGATGCCGAAGTCCGTTTGAGATGTACGTTTACTATGACAGACGCTGCGTTTGGGATCGGGTTCGACCGGTACTTCCGAAGCGTACGAACGGGGAGGCTCGTGTGTCAGCCGCTATACGCAGGACACCACCTACTAAGCCTTCTTCTGCTTAGTCGCGGAGCCGGCGTGAGCGACCTCTCCCTCGTGGCGCCACCACGTCTGTCCAACCACAGCCCGCCGATACCGGTGACCCCGACGGAACCAAACCAAGACCACAGACGTGGAGAGGACATCGAAATTGAGGTCGCCATGAGAGCAGGGGCCCATGAAGGGCCTGAAACCTGAAACTTGTTTTTTTTTTAAATGCTGATCGATGAACCAGGCCCGAGAGAGATACAGCACCTGCAGTGTTGGTCAGGAAATTTGAGCAACACTCTCAGAAACGCATCCATAGTGGATGGAACTCGACTGTGTGGTTCCAGTCTTCCCAACTGAGTCCGCAGCAAACTCTACTCTGGGTAGGAGCCGGTCGGGGCAGAAAAACCCACATGACTTCTGATGGGATTCGAACCCACGACCTCCCAGCCGGGAGTCCGCGACGCTAACCACTTCGCCACGGCGGCTGGTCTTATGTAGTATTTCCCCTAACATTTAAGACACGCACAGGCGCACACACGTGCGCGCACAGACACAGACACACACGCGCGCGCGCGCGCGCGCGCGCACACACACACACACACACACACACACACACACACGCACGCACGCACACATGCAAGCTAGCATACATACTACACACACATGCACATATACAAGTAAACGCTTACTTCCTGTCTAAGATCACTTTACAGTGAAAAGACGTTAAATAGAAGAAGAAGAAGAAAGAAGAAGAAGAACACAACAACAACAACAATGAACAACACAACACACACACACACACACACACACACACACACACACACACACACACACACACACACGGACACATGTACACATACATGCGCGCGCGCGCGCACACACACACACACACACACACACACACACACACACATGTGCGTGCGTGCCTGCCCTCCCGGCGCGCGCGCGCGCGCGCGCGCGCACACACACACACACACACACACACACACACACACCACGCACACACTCACGCTCACGCACATTGTCTACTCTCCTCGCTTGTTGCCTGGATACAACGCATGCGCACAGTCCAGGACCCAAGATTGACAGGTGTGACTGTGTAGAAACTGACACTGTCTTCACATCACGGACAGGAGCGCCATCTATCGCGTAATTCTCGGATACATCATGGCGAGGAGAAGCGTTTGTTTGGCGGTAAGCGAAAATGTCCAGCCTTTTTTCTGTCTTCTTACAGTGTTGACAGTTTGATTTAGTTTGTGTTGCTGATGCTGATTGTGTTAAAAAGATGATGTGATTGTGTGTTAAAATGATTTTTCTGACTTTGAGTATGTTAAAGTTGATTTCTGACTGTATTCATTGTGTAAAAAAGTTGATTGCTGAGCGTGTTTTACTTGTTTTCTCTTTATTTTCTATTCGTAATGTCATTCGAATTTAATTCTTTCTTTTTTTCCCTTTTTTTTCTTACGGCGTTTCTTTCATTGTTTTTAATTCGGTTTGTATTACTTTCCTTTGTGAAAAAAAATTCCTTGATTTCTTTCTTTCTTTCCATGATTTCTTTCTTTTTTTTTTCTTTTGTTTTTCGTTCTATCTGTTTGTCTTCCTTTTTTCTATTGTTCTTGTACCTACCTCTGTTTTCTTCCACTGTCACTGCATGCCTTTCATGCCAATATACCTATCAGAGTCAAAATAACATTTGTCTAATACACACTACAGTTATTCCATGACTGTTGTTCTATACATTTTTTTCCTGTTACTTGTAAAGTCTGACAAAGACACTTTTGTAGAAAATGTACTTGACCGTTTCATAGCATGTTTTTCAATAGGCTTAAGTGTTACATTGCACTCTGTCTGGTGTATTGGCTGTTGGGCTTGCTTTCAATAATGCTGCAGTTAATTTCAGTCTTCTTTCATTCATATCTGATGCAATTCATAACGAACAGACTGCAATTTAATTAGAACTCTCTCTCTCTCTCTCTCTCTCTCTCTCTCTCTCTCTCTCTCTCTCTCTCTCTTGAAAAGAAAACCCTATACAAACCAACAAACAACACACACAAACACGCATTGAGGACATATCAAGGTATCCGGAAAAAAATATCATTGTCACAAGATGATTTTGTTCAGTTCATCACTTAAAATGGAACTGTGGCCGTTTCCTAAATCACTAATCGTCTTCTCCACCATCACCCCTTGAAACCCCCCCCCCCCCCCCTCTCTCTCTCTCTCTCTCTCTCTCTCTCTTAGGAAAAAACCCAGCAAGCAACATATACAAATATAAACCGAGGACATGTTAGTGTATCCGAAGGTGTATCGGGGTAAAAATATGATTGTCACAATATGACTTTTTTGTCTGTTTATCACTGGTTCATAACAACAACAACGATCTAAAATAAAGGAAACAGAAAAAGAAAGCATATTACGTAAAAAAAAAAAATGTGTAAGATATGAATGGACAGACATAGGACAAGTCTTCACACACTCCCCCCCTTCCGCCTAACACAGCTCGTGGAACACAGGACACGCGTCACAATGCATACCATCCACTGCCCCACCACCGACCCCACTCTACAGGACAGCACGCATGCCGTCGGATCGCGTACCGACAACCACATCATTCTCTCTGACCATCCACACCTGCCCAACTAGAGGCATCAAAAGTCCCCGATTACCAAGCCGAGATCCGCAGGAATCGCAATATGTCTTTCTGTCGTGGCGCACCACCAATGTATTAACCGACAAATATAAATAAATGAACGGACGAATCAATAGATTTATCAAACAATAAATAATTGCATATAAATATTCCCCCTACCCACCACAGACACATATATAGACACAGACACACACAGCCAGACAGTTCCCCCCCTCCCCCCCCCCCCCCCCCCCCCACACACACACACATACACACACACGCACATACATCATGTGTACACACTGATATATATATTTGCACACAAACGTTTGCGCACATTTGTACTCTCTCTCTCTCTCTCTCTCTCTCTCTCTCTCTCTCTCTAAAACACAAACAAACAAACACACACACACACACACACACACACACACACACACACACACACACACACTCGTCTAATATCACGATTAGTGGAAAGACGTTAAATAAATGACACACACACACACACACACACACACACACACACACACACACACACACACACACACACACACACACAATCGTCTAATATCACGATTAGTGGAAAGACGTTAAATAAATGACACACACACACACACACACACACACACACACACACACACACACACACACACACACACATGCGCTCACCGCGCGTACACATGCGCAGTTACGCGTACATACTCACATCTGTGGACACGACACATTACACACTTGTATCGCTTCATTTGTACAAAGTTATCAGTGCACGTACGATTGCAGTAAAAACACATAGCTATCTTTGATCTCTCCCTCTCTTCACTAAAATTGTCCGGTGAGTAATTAACCAAACTGATACAAAAGAAAACACAGAAGCGGTTCAGGGGAGGATTACAATGATTGCTGTGTTGAAATAAGTAGATGGCACATGCTGGTTCACAAATTGTAGTGGTGGAGTTGAAACATGGTCTCACATGTAAATGTTTCAAAAAGGGTAAGCCTTTCTCTTCGTGAGCTTAGGAATTCAAGTTGGGGAACTAAGAGAGAGAGAAAGAAGAGAGAGAGAGAGAGAGGGGGAGAGAGAGAGAGAGAGAGAGGGAGGGGGGGGGGGGGGGGGATGCAGTACAATGCAATATAGTACAGTCCAGTACAACAGCATACGGTTCAGCGCACTACAGTACGATAGAAGAGTATAGTACAGAACGAAACGACGACACAGTGCAATATTCCATACCGTGTGATAAGTTACGATAGAACACAACACGGTACGCTATGTTATGATAAGATATACGATAGAATACAGTACAGTACAGTACAGTATGTTATAATAAGATACAACAATACAGTATAAGATACATAAAAGATTAGATACAATAAAAGACAGTGCAGTACAACATGTTAAGATAAGATACAATCGAATACAGTACAGGACAATATGTTAAGATAAGATACAATAGAATACAGTACAGTACAGTATGTTAAGATAAGATACGTTAGAATACAGTACAGTACAGTACAGTACAAGATGTCAAGATAAGATACGATAGAATACAGTACAGTACAGTATGTTAAGATAAGATACAATAAAAGACAGTGCAGTACAGTATGTTAAGATAAGATACAATAAAAGACAGTGCAGTAAAAAACATGTTAAGATAAGATACGATAGAATACAGTACAGTACAGTATGTTAAGATAAGATACAATAAAAGACAATGCAGTACAAGATGTTAAGATACGATAGAATACAGTACAGTACAGTATGTTAAGATAAGATACAATAGAAGACAGTACAGTACAATATGTTAAGATAAGATACGAAATAATACAGTACAGTACAGTACAGTACAGTACAAGAAGTTAAGATACGATAGAATACAGTACAGTACAGTACAATATATTATAAGATACGATAGCATACAGTATAGTACGGCACAATATGTTAGGATAAGATGCAGTAGAATACAGCATAGTACAGTGCATACAATACGGTACACTATTCAGTGCGTTAAGAAATAATACGATAGAATGTAGATGCGATAGATACTGTACAGAACAATACAGTACAACAGGAAACACTATTCCATATGCTGTGATACCATACCATAGAATACAGTACAATAGGAAACACTATTCGATATGTTGTGATACTATTCGATAGAATACAGTACAAGAGGAAACACTATTCGATATGTTGTGATACCATTCGATAGAATACAGTACAATAGGAAACGCTATTTGATATGTTGTTGTACCATACGATAGAATACATTACAATAGGAAATACTATTCGATATGTTGTTGTACCATACGATAGAATGCAGTAAAATAGGATATACTATTCTGTGTTTGTGATACCATACGATAGAATACAGTACAACTCAATGCAATGTGATATAATCCCGGTGCGCTAAAATACAGTGTATTACAATACACCTGCACGACAAAACACAGTACAATACAACACAGAATGGCACAATACGATGCCACATAATACAGCACAATACAACACAATGGCACAATACGATGCCACATAATACAGCACGATACGACACAGAATGGCACATGCGATGCCACATATACAGCACAATACGACACAGAATGGCGCATACGATGCCACATATACAGCACAATACAACACATAATGGCACAATACGATGCCACATAATACAGGACAATACGACACAGAATGGCATAATACGATGCCACATAATACAGCACAATACAACGCAGAATGGCACAATACCACACATCAAAAACAATACAATACAACACAGAATGGCACAACACTATGTCACAGAATACAGCACAATGCAACACAGAATGACACAATACGATGCCACAGAATACAGCACAATACAACACAGAATGGCACAATACTACACAACAAAATACAATACAACACAGAATGGCACAATATGATGCCACATAACACAGCAATGCCACACAGAATGGTACAATACAATGCCACATAACACAGCATAATACAACACAGAATGGCACAAGACGATGCCACATAATACAGAACAAAATAACACAGAATGGCAAAATACTACACAACAAAATACAATACAACACAGAATGACACTATACGATTCGACAAAATACTGTACTATACAACACAGAATGGCACAATGTCACACGACAGAATATTGTACAATATATGACACAGAATGGCACAATATTATAAGACAATACAGTAAAATAGGACACAGAATGGCACAAAACGATGTTGCGGAATACGGTACAATACAACACACAATGGCACAATACGATGTTGCGGAATACGGTGCACTACAACACGGAATGGCACAATGCTACACGACAGAATACAGTACAATACAACACAGAATGGTACAATACTACACGGCAGCACATAGTACAATGCAACACAGAATAGCACAAGACGATGCTACAGAATACAGTACAATACGACACAGAATGGCATAACACGATTCTACAGAATACAGTACAAAACAACACATAATGGCATAACACGATTCTACAGAATACAGTACAATACAACAAAGAATGGCACAAGATGATGAGTCAGAATACAGTCAAACACAGAGCATCTGTGACAAAATTCAATAAAACATTATAGTACAATATGAAATTGTACAAGACGATGTGATAGAATACAGCGCAGAACAGGACAGTACGTCTTCAATACAATATGGTACAATAATGTACAATACGATAAAATACCATAAGATACAGTGCTGTACAGTACACTGAAATGCGATAGAAAAGGTTATAATAGAGTACAGTACAGAAAAGTACAACTCAAAACATTATACAGTACAGTCCGTCAAGATATGATACTATACAGTGGAGAGCAGTATAGTACTATACATTACGACCCAATGCAATATCAACACAACGCGATACCATAGAACACATTACATTACAATGCAGTATAACGATACAATACGGTATGACACGACACAGTACAGTGCAGTACGGTTGAAAATACTGCGATACGGCACGTCACGACACAATCCAACACGGCAGATTGTAGTCTCAGTACAACACAACACAACACACAACAAACACACACAACACAACACAACACAAGGCAACGCAATACAACACAGCACAATAGAATACAATACAGTACATCACTATGCAACAGAAAACAGAACAACACGATACCGTACAGTACCACGCAATAAAAGGTAAGTTAATGTTGCTTATAGCCCAGCCGACCGCATTGGGCCGTATCAGGGCTGTCACCTTGTTGAAGTCAACTCACAAGTCATTTTTTCATACAGCCTTCTAAAATACGTCTTCTAAAAAGCACACTGGAAACTTTGTTAAAAAATATTTCTACTGCAAAATCTCAGATCAGATGAAAAATTTTAACCTCTTTTCAGAAATTCAAAGATCGCATCAGGTGGGACATCTCTGAACAAGGTTTTCATGGAGTCTGCCGTAAAATGTTTGTCTCACATCGTGCAAGTCCCAACACTTTGAAAGAATAGGTTTCAATGTAAGGAGTACATGACATGGCATGCACCACGGATCTTCTTCGCTGTTTAAACGGTACGAATGAGTTTAAAACGGGATGGTCAATGTGCAGCCGGCATAAAACCGTTTCTTCTTTGCGACCACCAGAGGTAGATGAGAAGAACGACGCAATACAGTACACTACGATATAATACAGTACAATAGAATATAATACGGTACAATGGAATACCATACAGTACAATGCAATCCATTAAAATAAAACTCAATACAGTACGACGCTATACAATACCGTACAGCCCAAAATGATACAACGAAACGATACAATATAGTACAAAAAGCAGTCCAGCAGAGCCAGCAAGGACAATGGACAACGTGGGAGAATGCACTCCAAAGAAGTCTCACTTGGAATGACATTTGGCACATGGCCCCCCTCAGGATCAGCTTCATTCTCAGATCTGCATATGACCTTCTGCCCTCAAATGCAAACCTGGTGAAGTGGGGAAAACCAGACGATCCTTTATGCCCCCTCTGCCATGAAAAACAAACAGTGGAGCATGTCCTTAGCTCAAAGTAAAGTAAAGTAGCCCTGGCTCAAGGAAGGTACACATGGAGGCACAACCAAGTGCTCAAAGAGATTGTACAAGTAGTCTGGGGCTAGTACCAACACCACAAAAGGGAAAATCAGGACTCCAAAAGCACCGGCAGCATTCTTCACGGCAGGAGGCAGCGAATCATGGCCAAGAACAACAGTGCCACTCGGAACATGCAGGCAGAGTCTGCTGGACGGGGCAGATGACTGGGAGTGCACTGCACACCTCCCAGAATGGAAGAGTCACCCAGAGATCATCAACAAGAGTGTCATGAGACCAGACATAGTAGTCCACTCTCAGTCAACCAAGCAGCTGATCATGATCGAGCTCACGGTGCCATATGAGAACAGAATGGAGGCAGCTCAAATCTACAAGACTGAAAAGTATGCTGATCTGGTAAACAGCCTGAGGAGAGAAGGCTATCAGGTCAAAGTCCTCACTGCAGAAATTGGAGCTAGGGGGTTTGTAGGAACGTCTGCATACAGCCTCATGAAACAGCTCTCAGTTGCAGGGAGGGGAAAAAAAACAGAGCCCTGAATGCAATGGCAGAAGCAGCAGAGAGGTGTTCAAGCTGGATCTGGTCAAGAAGGAACAAAAGTGAACTTTATAAGGCTTAACTTTCCTACAAATATCAGGTGTCCCAGTGGCTCAGTGGTTAGTGCGCGAGTCATTAAGTGGAAAATGAGCATGTCCAGAGGGGCATGGGTTCGAATCCCAGCCATGGCTCGTCCCGAGATGGGAAAAAAAAGGAGCAGCAGAGGGATATCCGGAGTCATGAACCGGGTGTGGCCCAACCCCCCTAGAGTGTCAGGGGTTAAGGGCCGAAACACTTGCTTGAAGGGGGCTTCTCTTCTGAGGACTCTCTGCTGCCACGCTCTCCACGAGTTTCTTTCTACTACCTACTAGTACAGTACAGTGCAATACAGTACAAACAATACAAAATAGTACAATGCAATACAAAACTGCAGTAAAGAACAATACAATATAGTACAGTACAATGCAATACAATACAGAACAGTACAAAACAATACAGTACCGTACAATGCAAAACAAAACAGTACAGTAAAGAACAATACAATATAGTACAGTACAATGCAATACAATACAGAACAGTACAAAACAATACAATACAGTACAAAGCAATACAAAACAGTACAATGCAAAACAAAACACTTCAACGTGCTCTAACAATGCAATACGGCACAACATAGTACAGTGGAGCACAGAATAACAGTAGGATATACTGCGATATGACACGTCACGACCGATTCAAAACCACACACTTCAGTGCAGGACACGTCACGACAGATTACACTGCAATATGACACGCAATATGACACGTCACGACACGATCCAACACCACACAGTACAGTGTAATGCAGTGCAGTACAGTACAATGCATTACCTTACAATACGATACAATCCAATCCAAGGCAAAAGAATTCAATACAATGCTACACAATATAAAATATTTGTTCGCTCATCAGAGACACTCCATGAAATCCGCACAAAAGTTGTGGAAAGACTTTCCTTTCACCTGGAAAGCATTGAGGGCACATCACCTGTGAGACCTGGAGCGGTGGACAGGGCGTTTGTCTTTAATTTAATTCTGTGTGCAACAAAGCAGCCAGTGACCAGTTGCTCAATACCTTCTGAAGGTTTTCACACACACACACACACACACACACACACACACACACACACACACACACACACACACCACTGACCGACATAGTCTAAAAATGTGTTGACATCTGTTCTATATTCCACATACTGTTGTTCTGTGTCTTCCTCCACCCGATCCCCATCCCACACCCTTTCTCTACACAACCATACACCCATCCACCCACCAATGGGGGCACGCGCTCACGCTCATACGCACACACACATGTGCGAGCGCGCGCGCGTTCACACACACACACACACACACACACACACACACACACACACATCGCTGATCGAAAAGTCAGTCTAAAAAGTTGACGTCTGCTCTCTTCCGCATGCTGTTGTCCTCTGTCTTCCTCCACTCCCGTCCCCATCCTGTTTCCCCCCCCCCCCCTCCCATTTACACTCTCCTCCCATCCACACCCTACCTAACCTCAGGTTCTTCATACTCTGTGATCTGACAGCATCACTAGCTCACTGTGAATATCGCCTCAGGGAATTCCAACTCACAACAGAGAGAGAGAGAGAGAGAGAGAGAGAGAGAGAGAGAGAGAGAGGGGTAGGGGGATGGGGTAGGGGGGAAGACGGCGACGTCAGACCGTGTCCCTATTGATGCTTTTATTCTGAGCTGTCTTGTTGTGGGCTGAGAAACAGGGGATGGAGTAAATACATACGTCATCCTGCCGACCTTTCAGCGCGCGAACTCCCTCCTCCCGCTCCCATCTTCCCCCTCCTAACTCCCCCTCTCTACTCATACACGCCTCCAGCTCTTCCTACCTGGCTGTGCTCTACCCATTGGTCTGAAACGTTGCCTGGAGCTTTATTTTACTTCCGTTGGATTTCGAGTTTTGGGAGTAAGAAAGAAAGTTGTAGTGATGGGAGTGGGGGGACGGGTTGTGGGGAGAGGGGGGGGGGGGGGGGGGGGGGGGGTGAGGCGTGCGTGAGGCTTGACACGTGTCACGGAACTGTAGCGAACATTAATTCACGTCAGATTGTCAAACATGACAAAAGCTGAACCCTACTATGATTAGGTCTTTCAGGTCGACACTTCAAGCGCGTATATTTCTACATAACTATGAGAACCAGAAACAGCTATGAGAACCCAGAACAACGCTTCCTGTTTGTGAAGGTCATGCTCCACAACTACTGCTCAGTGCCAAGGTTGAGAGATCGTCCGCATTGTGGAGATGGGACAGGTGCCAGCCTCCTTTTCCTCTTGTGTTTTACCCATGGCTCCACGCCCCCCCCCCCCCCCCTCCCCTTTGACAATTCTTTCCTGCAAGTATCTGCCTCTGCTAGGTTGAGGGATCATCTCCATAGCT